>QQOI01000093.1:0-182386 GCA_009729435.1 Phytophthora fragariae | reverse complement strand
AGTGCGTTATGTGTTGTATCTTGCACTGGCCCCAGCTTCATCTGCCTCGTCCGGCAGTGCTGCTGCTGCTGCTGGTCATTGTTGCGGCGCGGCAGCGGCTAGGCACATGAGGCAATAAAACAACACGAGCGATGCAGAACACGATTTTCATCAAAATTGAAATTTAGTTATGCATGTGCACCTACAACTCTCCAGCACTTCACGTACCAGGTATAGTTAAATCGCAATCTCAGCTAGAAGACTCAGAATCCTCAGTCTCGGAACTGGGAACAAACTCCGACGACTCAACGCTTACAGAACTCCCATCATTGACATCGCTGTCAGCATCTTGACTCTTTGTCTCAGATTCACGATCCGATAGATTTCCTGTCATTTGAGCTTGAGTTAATGATGGAGCCGGCGGACTTGGCGGAACTCCAAACGCGCGAGAAGCAACTATGGCCACAGCCATGAGCGAGTCGGTGGGGGGGTCTCTTGCATTTGCACTGCTCGAACTGTCTTCAGCATCACCGCAGCGAACCTCGTCCTGTTCATTTGTGTGCGAAGGCGTGACCATGATGGTCGAGGCGTGCAGCTGTCGTGCTCGCGACTGCTGCAACACTGCCTGAGCGCGCTGTCCGTGTTCCGCCCGACGGTGATCGCGCTCTGCCACGATAACCTCCCCCTGCGCGAGATTGAATATAGCGTCGGCTTCGACCGTTGCCAGCTGCATACGTTCGTATTCAGAGCGTCGCAGGTCTAGCTCCGACACCGCATTATCCACCGTTGGGCTGCTGGGTAGGCGGTGCTGCAAGAGTTGCTGAAGGACCCTCTCCGCCTCAACAACCGCTGCAGAGGCAGCCTCTTCAGCTTCAATCGCCTGCCGCCAGGTCTCTTCGGCTGCCTGCATGGTTCGTGGCAAAGTGAGGGCCTGAGCTTGAAGCGCTTGCCAGCAAACCGTTTGATTTCATTTCCATCAATCCGCAAACCTCTAGAATGTTCCGATTAGCTAGAAGAGATCTGTGAATTGCGTTGAGGCGTGTCGACTTACATAGCATACGCCGTTCAGGAATGCCCCTACAGGATGGTGCAGTAAGGCAATAAATAACGTGGTGGAGGATCGGGGGCAAGACTGAGCGACAAGTATCTGCCTGCGTCATTGCCTGAGCTGCTGGACACAGACACCGCGCTGCTTGTTGAACCGTTGCTAGCGGATTGCTGCCTTACTAGTCTACATAATACCGGGAAAAGTTTCGTTCAATTAATTTTGATGCACAATGCTGCACGATTCTATCTTACGTCTTGAAGCCGTAGAGGGTCTGACCTTGGCACTTGAGGGCATACAGGATGTCCATGTACATGATTGTCTTTCTGTGGCGTGTTCTGCATAGGTCAGTGCATCTCGAATTACGCTGCTCAGGTAAACTCTGAGCACCGCCCGTGTCTCGTGATAGATAAGCCCAGGGATTCGAACCACACCGGCGCGGCGAGCAAGACGCCGTATTGACGGCTTGGTGAGGCCCTGAATAGAGTCGCGGAGGATCTTGCGGTGACGCTTAGCCCCTCCTCTTGCAGAGCCTTGGATGCCTTTGCCACGCCCTGACATTGTGTGCGGAAGTCAATGCAAAAACGAAAATGACTGTGCAAATGCGATAGGTTGAATGCTTGGATCATCTTTAAATTTATGAGCCACTACGGTATCGTGCAGGTACTTGAAGTTGCGCACGGTGCGAGCTGTCGTGGAGGCTGCTGGAGTTTCTGCCGATGCTGCATGATCGCTCGGACGTAGCCCTACCGTCTAATTAGTGTCTTTCGAGAGCCATAATTTGTGTAATCTGCTGAAGACGTAGATATTCTGATGTTGGCTTGGTTACATCATTGTAGCTGCTGATATATTGAGCTAGTTTGTACGACAAGACAATCAAGCGTGACTTTCAGTGACGAAATTCCCTGGATGATCTCTCGATGCTTGCGACGGGCTTCCCCTCGTTCCGTGGTGAGCTGCTTCGAAAGCGTTTGGAGCCTCTGTGAAACAGTCACTATGCCGCTTCCTTCGCAATCCAGATGCGGTGCCGCACCTTCCTCCACCCACTCAAGGTCAATTAGCGTGGTACTAACCTCTCAAAAGCCTAAAGAAGGAGCTCTCACCTGCTTGTACCTGGGGGCTGCGTCTCGAATTCACGAATGATACGGCAGCGCAAGACGGACGAAACGTGTACCCATTTCCCCTTAAATCCGATGATTTATGCACGTAATTACAACTATGCTACTACTACTATTATATGCGCAGCGCACACGTAGACCCTTGCTTACAGCGCTTTCCCTTCCCAGTTGATCTGACTCAGCCGGGTCGTGAGTTGACATTGTGTGTCACCATAGAGCTGAAGATTGGTGTAGTCGCTAATTTCGACAACGCAGCCCGGCGTCGGCAAAAGCTCGGAGTCACTCTCCACGTTCCACACAGTAGCTGTCACCAGAAGCGAGTCGATTTCTTGGCGATTGCTTTCGTATCTATCTCGAAACACCTATAGCACATTTGTTTAGAAGCGCGCAGCGAGCAACTTGGAATGCACACTCATACTTTCAGCATCTCCTCAAGACTTTCCGGCGCATTCGCATCAACGAGATGAAGCCGAGCGAGTTTCCAGTCCTTGTACTTATGACCAGAAATCCAAAGCAGCTTCATCCGTATGCACGCCTTACAGTCACACTCGCTGCCTTGAACGTGAAGCTTCAACCCTGGCGAAAATCCATCAATGCATAGGAAAACATCGTCACCATTGAGAAACGCCCTGGAGCTGCAACAACACATACCTTCGGCCGTGTCCACGACAACTGGTCCAGCAACGGGATCTCGCTGCGCCAGCAATTGGCGCATCCGTTCGTACGGCGTGAGTGATGGCTGTTGCGGTGCAGCGGTCTCATTGCTTGTTGCAGGACCACCAATGTGCTGCTCGCGAGTGACAACCTTCGCGGCGCTCTTCATCGATTTCTTGGTCAGCTTCGTGGCTTCCGCGTCGTGGCGAGGCTTGCCCACCATGATTGAAAATGCGCAATGACGCCAGGAGATTTCATTAGCGCGATGGCGAAGCGGGTTAGTTCCACGAGATGGCGGTACGGTACGTATTGGTCTTGTTCAAAAGATACGAGCCACTTCTCACAACAAATATTACGCTTTAGCTTCAACATGAAGCATCACCGCAGCAAAACCGGTTCGTGTGCTACTCAGGAAGCATTGTAAAAGGAATTGTGAGGCGTGCATGAACGCTTATTTTGTTATCATGGGGGCTGGTGCCACCAGCTTAGTGGCAATGATACGGTATCTTATATTGAACACACATAGGCATAAAGGTTGGCAGACATCGAAACCTACTCACACCACGCTATCTTACAGGCCAAGCTAAACCTCATCTTGACAGCCTCACCCGCATCCGCTCATCATCTCAATTTTAAGAACGTGCCTCGTAGCTAGTGGATCATAATTCTAACGATGGTCCATGGTTGGAGATGCTTCGGCTGTGGCCGAGGCAATCATCGTGTAACAGAGAGGGATCACAATTTTGTGGATGGACCTTTACACCGCCGTTTACCGTGCGATGACCTAAATCCACGGCAAAATTCCTCACGACTCAGCGTTAACATGGCATCCGATAAGGAGCTCGCACAGCGCTCGAAGATCGGTAACAGCAGAGACTCCGTGAAGGTGGGCAGCAACAACACCAGCGACGACAGTTTATCACATTTAAACTGATGCGAGCACAATAGTTTCATGGACGCCTCCTCGCTGAGCTCATGGACCATAATTTTATCGATGGTCCAGGCACGCACGGGTGGCAATGGGTGTCGGTTATCGCATCTCCCCATCAAGGGTCGACTTCTTCTCACCAAACTCGCGGTGGCAGTGCTGCAGGCCTGGCAGTGTTGCAGGCCTGGGGAGTAGGGCTTATGTCCTTTGCCATTGGATATGCATGTCTACTTGCTAACTCTCAATTCTGCTGCGTCGCACGCACCCAACCAACGTGCCACCACTGCAACCTCACCGAAGTCATGCAAGTCCGAGAGAGATTCGCTACGAAGGGCTACGTCATCTTCTACGGTGCTGTCCACGTCGACACGATCAACTCCTGACGGTCGATCGCACGCCAAATCGCTCAGAGGTGCTTATGAATTGAGATCCGTCCCCAATTGTGTCACCTTGGCTGCCAGCTGATCAACAGATATGCGCTCGTGCAGCCATTGCTCAAGAAAGTTGTCCTGCTCGAAGGCAATGCGAAGGACTGTGGAATATCGGCACACGCGCCGCTCTGCCAAGGCTCGATCGTCTATCTGAACAGCTTTCTGTTCGTGGATGACGTGAAAATGCTCGTCCTGCAAGAGTTATGTGCTCTCCCGCGTGCACGATTTGTGATATCGACCGAGTCGTACTGCCCGAGGCATCGGCCGTCCTGTCGAAACACCTTCTGCACTAAGTGGCAACTGCAACACGTTATACGGGGACCAGCCAGTTGGACGAACAAACTAATTCAAGTTTACATCTATGAGCGTGCGAAGTAATCAATAACATGTCCAATCTCAAACCCTCTTTATACCTTTCACATGTGCAACTCCAACACTACGTCGCTGCGTGTATGTACTCCCCCCAAAAAAAGAAAGGCAACTTGGAATTAAGCAGAAACACCTGACCCGGGCGTGGAGCGCGTTGCCACGCTACCGGCCACCGCACGCAGCTTTCGGCACCTCCTGTATAAAATCCTATACAATCACAAAGGCATCAGTGCTATCCGCATTATCTCACATGCAACACATACACACGAAATAAGAGGGTCAAAATCATCAGTAGTGCTGGTGCTGACGTGACATGGCTAATTTGGCATAGCATCGCGGTTGGAGCACAACTTATTGTTTTGAAACCAATCTATTTAACGTTCTATTGTAGCACTTCGTAGCTTTACCATCGTGGTTCGGCAGAGCTGGCACAGCCGATTTTATTCTTGTAACGCAGCCTCTGGCGGGTTTGCCCACGCGATCAATTCGCTCGTTAGAGGTTGGAGCGTTGTGAACGCACGTCTCGTCGCCACGCGTGACACTAGTAAATACGGCTGCTCTCTCTTGTTTGAAATGCGGAACTTAGAACGCCACTCGGTAACTACCATATTATATTTTCCAATGTATCACCCTGAACTTTGTATACGGTCGAAGCCGCTGCGCAAACAAGTGGGAACGGCTGAATCTTAACTTTAAGCATCCTTGGTACTCAACTGAACATCCCCGGAAGCGTGATTTCACAAGCGCTATATGCTTGAGCGTCAAAAAAGAGGGGACATATGTTTGCATCACTAACGCCTTGTAATGCAATGGCTGTTGAGCCCCGATCGATCCGCACCAACAGAACATAAGGAAGTACACTAGGTATTTTAACCGTCATTTCGGCAGTGCTGTCATGCACAAAACGGAAAGTTGTACCAGGGTGATAAATAATTGCTTCAATCGTTCCCAGAGTCCCATTTGCCACCATTTTTGCTGCTCGAACGTTCTGTGAGACCTGTATTGGCATCCCGACGATTAAGTCAAGGTACGGTGCCATCCTCCCAAACTTGGTGTCCGGTAGCGCCATGATAGTCGCTGTTTCAAAGCGATTAAGAGGTTTCAATTTTCCTCTGAAGTTCGCCACGACACGCACAGGAAATTCGCCATCAGGGAGCAGGCGTGCCGTAGTTGAAATGAACAGGTTGTTGATACACATTCTAGTCATGTTGTCAGGAGTGACAAGTGTAGCCATTTTTTCTTCATCGTTGAACGAATTCCATTTGGTTTCGAGTGTCACAACGCGCGAATTGATTATAGCGACAGATTGCGGCGTCCATATTCCGAGCCGGGCTTGCTGGCACCCGTGACCCCATTCAGGGTCGTTTGCAAATCGCACGGATTCTTTTAAAATGATGACATCAGTGAACAAGTGCCACAGATGATACCCCGCGAGCTCATCAGCGGATATGTTTGCCTTTTTTGAGCGCGTCAATGGATCTTGGTATAGGGGCGAACCACCTACGGGAGGCAACTGCAAGAAATCACCCACGACGTGGACACCGCCAAACACATCACCGGGTACACGTTTGGCAACACGCAGGCGTTTATCTAGTTGAGCAAGCTCATATTTCTTCATCATCGATACTTCATCCACAATGATTATCTCCACGTTCATAATTTCAGTCGATGCGCTTCGTTTTTGAATTTGCAAAAGAAAGCTTGCTAGCGTCCGTCCTCCGATGAGTGTCGCTGCCTTTCCCGTCAACGCAGTCTTTACGAAGCTATGATGTCTCCCCAGCTATCAGACAACGCCTGCACTGCTTCGATGATCCTGCTTTTTTCCGGTGCCACCTTCGCCACCTAGAAACATCAGGAGTTGACTATCGCGAAGCGTTGTCTCCAAACGGGAGCCGTCTACTTCAGAAACCTCGATTTGCTTCCACTGCAAAAATAATGAAGATCCAATAATTTGCAGAGCGTAATGCTGTCTTTCATTAAGAGTATAAACTGTAGATATGTCGGCGACACTGGCAAAGCTCTTTTTCACATGCGGTGAGCGGTTCAAATCGGCCGAACGTGACCATGCCATGGTATTATCACGGAGGGTATCGCTTAGAAGCTCGACAATCTGAGTATCCCGCGGAGTAACGATGGGTAAACTCTGAGAAATCACATGATTGTCTGTGTTTGCATTGATAATCCATTTCTTTATTGCATCAAGGGGGGGGGCATTTTCCGGGGTCCAGTCTGGAGATAAATTGCTTGCTAGGGCAGATGCTGCACCGTTGAGCAGCCCGTGGGTCTTAAAAATGGCTAAAATTGTGGCTGCATTACCGTCTGGCGAAGCGGACGTGGGGCACGCAGCAGGATGCAAAGATGAACTATCCAAAAGAACATTGCGATTTTCGTCGTCTTCCCACAGCGATGTCATATCAAAATCGCCGTCATCATGGCATCCTTCGCAATATAAGTCCGCGTCACCCTCTCCAGCTAAATTATCGCTGTCGTCGCTGCTGGTATCGTCACCTTCGGTATCACTCTGTTGACCGTTTGAGGGCATAGTTGCTGCCTTGGCCTGATCTGCAGCTCTCTTTGACCTCCTATAGAAGTCCTCCATATTCTCCATAATCGCTACAACAAAACTGCTGCGGGTCATTTTCCAAGTTTCGAACGCGTTGACCCATGCCTGTTCGTCACTGGCATCTACGACCCCGATTAAAGACTCCAGTGTGCGAAAAGGTTTGAATAGGACAAGCGAGAGCATGGCACGCTTCGATAAAATCTCTGGGCTCTCCTCGAGATCTTCAGATGGCATGCGAAAGCCATTTATGACGGGGACGATGCTTTTATGCCTCTTGCCCAGACTATGCGTTTCATGCAGTGGGTGATTTTGAAGAAATTGTAGGATGCAACTGGTTGCACTTTCGTTCTTCCTCCTGAAGTATGACATTGCAAACTCGTACATATTTAAACTCTCTAAGGTGGTCGGGCGGTAGATGTAATCATCTAGGAAAGAGACTGCATGATATTTTGAAGATTGAAGATCATCGCTTTCCTTTACCAAAGTGCAGGCATACCCGTCTGCCGTCGTAATCTGCCTGATGGCATCACCGAGAGGCAGTAGACGCAAGTATCACTTGAGTAGCAACATGATCCTCGATACAAGTATAATGAGGCCAGTGGACCAGCCATTTCGTGGCGGTTTGTCAAATTGTACATCAGAGCGGCAACTCGCTTTCGCGCCAATATTTTTGGATCTTGTTCATCTACTTTTTAACGCTATTCACGTTGCTTTAGCGCAGCTACGGCAACGGCAACTTGCGAATCAACTCTGTTTTGAGGTTTTGTCACGTATTTGCAGCAATAAAAAATTCGATCTGTGACATCGCTACCACCGAGAAGTACTTGGATGTCATGATTGCATCTAAACGTTGCCATAATTTCGTAGTTAAAGCCATTCACAAATTCATGGCTAAGCTTTCGCCCGAGTTCCACTCCTGATGCGTCAAACGAAGTTGTTCCGACCAGATCACGAGGAAAACGGTAGCGACAATATGCATCGTGCGGGGTTGATCGAAATTGCTTGAAGCAACTATTCGTGTGATTCCATAAATGCTGATTCAACTGGATCACCAATGCTGCAACCATGTAATCTAAGGATGTCCGTGCCATTCTCCCATCAGATACGGAAAGTGGAGACACTTCAAATGTGCGTGTAAGTTCGTCGGCTCTAAACGGGTCATCGTCGCTCTTACAGAGCTCCATCTGAGCACGATTTTGCTCGCGTAAGAGCTCAAATGAAAAGTCTGCGTTCTTTTGGTTACCTTTTAGGCTAGCATGATTCTTTTCTCTGTCATCAACAATATCAACAGCTTGCTTCGTCGTATCACGGCAAACGGCCTCCCGGTCAGCCTGCTGCTTCACTTCCTTTGCTGTCAATGGATGTTCCCATACCGGCCACTGATCAGGACGACAATTAAGCAAGGCGCCGCGCAATAGGTGTTGTGAGCTGAATTGATGATTGCAAACGCTGCACTGTACGAGTGCCGGCTCCGTAGGATTGCCCCTATTGCGAGTGTTCTTTTTGCTGGTAATAGGATCTTGGCGAGCACTGTCGGGAATAGACAGCCCAACAAACTTTGAAAACGGTGCGCTACACTTACTACACCGAGAAGCTTCGACAGGAATTGGCAAGTCATTTGATACTATACTTCGGCTGTACGAAATCACCTGCTCCCGAAAATCATCACCATCAGGGCTCCGTAACAGGCGTTCAATAGCTGTTGAATTAGTTGGGCAATGGTTCAGCCATATTAAAATGTGGAGATGTAGCGTACCCCTCCCTTGTGTTTCTACCATCCCAAAGTAAGCCTTCACGTCGCCAAATAGTCCACGAAATGGCAGCTTTGTTTTTGTTGCTGGATCCATTCCCAGCGCGTACTTGATAAACGCATCAACCTGACGCATGAACAGGCGCGTGGAAGCGCAATCGTTTCTTAGACTAGCCTCTCGCAACTCTGCTTTTCCAAGTACTCGGGATTCGAGTACATCAAACAGCGTGCTCACGGACGATATACCCGCATAGTGCGCCAGTACGAGTGAATTATCTGTGTTGGGAGTTAGAGTGACGAAGACTGCTGGTTGGCCGAATCGAACTTGGTAAGCAAAGGCTTTATGTCGGCACTGAGATCTCTCCGCGTTACTCCCCCAGCAGGGCTTGCTTCCAATTTCTACCGTCTTCAAAAACCGTCCAGCAACATCATCGTTCCGTTTGCGCCACGGTAGACATCCTTGGCGCCTTCGTTCATTTTCGAGTATTGCACGACCGAGCTGCTCCCCAGTCAGACTTTCGTAACCATCTAATAGACTAGGGAAGCGCTGACAACGGAAGTGATTGTGAATGTACATATTACTTAACGAAATCCGATCGAATGCCACCAGAGTGAACAACTCATCCTCCGCAAATTGCCACTCGCTTAGCATTGTGTAATACTTCACGCATTCGTGAACAGATACTGCAACCGGTCTAGCTTCACCTGAGTTGCCACGGCCAAACGGAAAAAGATGCGGGAACATTCGAGCAAACAGATCACCAGAAACATCAGTTGAGATTTTATTTGACACGCGAACTTCAAACCGACGCTCTCCACGGTCTCCAGCTTCGGGTGCTGCCGGGTGTTCTTGTATCATAGCAGGCACAAATGCGTCCGATATTCCAAGTCGCCGCTCAATCACGTTAATTTTATTGTTCTGGTTAAAAACACGGAACTAGCCAAGCGCCGCCGCTACGCGGCGGTAGTTTTGTTATTAGTTGGAGCCGCTCAGCTCACTACGCTCGCTTCCCTATTAGAAACAGGCTGCCTACGCTTCGCTACGGCAGTGACGCTCACCCAATCTGTGAGGCCGCCTTCGCTGCGCTCGGCAGCAATTTTTATTTTATCCAATCAAGGTCGGGCTCAATGTAGTATTTGTGCCCAATGAAGGTCGTAGATCGCCAATTTTGGCCAATCGGAATACAGGTGACAAATCCGTTACTGACCGACCGACGGACAGCACGCTGCTCTGGTTGAATCTTTTGATTCGTCATTCTCGCCTCGAATTGTTTCTTGCTCTCGGTTTATCCCGTCGTTCAACTCGCCACTACTATCTTCAACACACTCTGTGAACGTCTGCGCAACAGCATCCACATCGTTGAAAAGTTGAGCTGGTTCATTTTGGAGCACATTGGCCTACAAATGATTGTTTTCTTTGTAGAATTCAAACACTTCCCGGACCTTTTGATTTCGAACTCTGTGCATCTTTCAAACTTTCTCCGATTGTGCTGGTGTGAACTCCCCCACCATAACAACTCGGTAGGATTTAATGTTTTCTATTGACCGCGGCAATAGCAATATCGGAGGTCCCGGCGTACAGTCAAAAGCGATGCAATGAGAACGAATACATCGATGTCTACCTCCACGCATCACACGAGTAATGACGGAAAGACTAACTAGCTGCGTCATAAATCGCTCCGGTAGCGTAAGACCTCGCAAATGCTCACTAATCCTCCCGACGTAAAATCCATTTGCAATCGAAAACTTCGGAAGCTTGCACTGGTCAATAGATCGATCACATTCATAACATACAGAAAACCATGCTCGCTGTGAGTTAGTGTCATCATTGTAGCATGTTATTCCTCGTGGGGAGACCATTAATCCTTCCAAATCTGGCAGATGGGTGGGGACCGGTATTGAGAAACTAGATCACCGGGAATGTTTGATCTGTTTGACACTTTCTAGCTTCGCTTCATCTTATTCATGTATTCCCAATTGGAATCATCAATTCGGCGGGTTTTGTGCCGAAGCTCCAGCCTATCACACACGGGATACACACATTCGTCCAAGCCATCAGCTCCTAAAGCTCGACGAAGCCCATCCATGCATTCTTTCCGCTCGCTGTCACAGAGCTCGTTGTCAAACGTTCCATCCCAAGATGCGTTTGCCTCAGCTTTCGATGTTTTTTTTTCGTACGCCTCCAAGTGAAACTTGACTAATTGCTCCACGGCGCTTGTTCTTCCTTCGGGCTTCAAACCGGCGCTGGTATAACCTGTTCATCTCTCGCCTTCGTTCGACAGTCAGGTGGTGTAGCAAGTCATCTTCGTCACTACCTGGTTGGGCTACGCTCGGTTGACTGGAGCGCGAAAGTGATGCTGCTGGTTGATTGTTGTTTAATGAATGGGACCCCTCTTGTCTAAGACATGCAAACGAAGAAGACGGTAGACTACGACATGGAACGCTGGAGATAGTGCTTGTTTCATTGCTGCGACGACGCTTGGCCGCGTGGTCCTGCTCAGCTTGGTAATTCTCGTCCAAGCCCGTTAGCAGGTCATCTGCAGCTTGGTCATCAACATCTTCACGCGGGCGCACCACACGCGTTTTGTTTGTGGGTGTATCCACCATTTGCCATGTGTTTGCAGCCCCAGTTGATTCGTGACGGTGGGAAATGATAGTTAATGATGTGATAGTGATGGCCAGACCTGATCACAGATCTTCGCACGCTGTGTGTACTTCGGTACTGTAGTAGCCCTTTGAATTTAAAACCGACTTCGAGCACAATAGGTTCATGGACGCCACCTCGCCGAGCTCATGGACCATAATTTTATCGATGGGCCAGGCACGCACGGGTTCCAATGGGTGTCCTTTATCGTTTCTCCTCACCAAGGGTCGTCTTCAAGCTCGTCGCGGCAGCGTCGCAAGCCTGTGAGTTGAGCTTATGTCCTTGGCCATTGGATATGCATTCCCACGTGCTTATTCTTAATTCCGCTTCGCCTCAAGCACCCAACCAACGAGCCACCCTTGCAACCTCACCAAAGTCATGCATGTCCGAGAGAGATTCGCTACAAAGGGCTACGTCGTCTTCTACGGTGCTGCCCACGACGACACGATCAACATCTGGCGGTCGATCGCACGCCAAACCGATGGCTGGTTTTATGATGAAATGAATGATTTGTTTTGGCTTTTTCGATGATGAAGCGAACATGACTGAAGAACGAGTTCGTGTCAAAGTTGTTGTGCCGGACCAAGACGCCCGTGGTATGTCGCGCTTGCTGAAGCGGTTTTACCGAACGATTTTCCCGGACGCAAGTGCGCATAACTGGCACCTCATCATGACCCCGGCTGGCATAGAATTCCTCACGGTTCCACTTGGTGCCGACATCATGGACACGAGTGCTCTACCTGGATCGATTGTGGTCGCCACCAACGACGACACGTGCTTTTACGCGTACGGGTGGAACGAGAGGTTAGCGCTCCGATCAAACCGGAAGTTGCTGGAGCTGAGCAAGGGGGACGTTGTTCTCTTCCGTGGAGACTTCATTCTCGCGCCTGTCGGGTACGATTCGAACAACATTTGTCTCCACGCGTACCTTGATTCACCATTCTACGAGCGCCCACACGACCACCGCCCCACCGTGGTTACCGAGATCGACGATACGCGCGGAATTGACGACCCAAGCTGCATAGTGTGGAACTGTACCTTCAAGGGAACGCCTCTGTCTCTGCGTCGTCACCTGAACCACTCCCATGGCATTCGCTTCCAACGCGCGGGGCGCCACCTCGAGCCGTGAGTTCTCCTCAACAGAGTGGCGCGCGCTCAAAACGCAAGGCCGTCCACAACCATCAACCGACCAATTCGTGTAGTGTAGTTATAGGTATCATCTTGTCTAGTATAATCGTCGTTTATGTGGTTTGCTGCATGAACAAATACTATCTTTGAGATTCTGTGAAGTATGACTGCTCACGAGCGGTCCACGGTTGGTGATTCGGATACTAGGCGCTGCAGTGCTCACGATGTCCACCAGGAAACGCCAGGAATTGTTTGGATCTCAAGCGAATCGGTAGAAATACGCATAAATTGAAAAGAGCTTGCATAATTACTCGTCGCGTCTCCAATTTCCATACACTCGTTATCTCACATCCAACACACACATACACACACACACGAAACAAGAGAGCCAAGGTCACCAGTGCCGCCAGGGCTATCGCACATGCAACACAGACAGCACAAGAGGCAGAGAGAGAAAGGGTCAGCTTGTCTATTTACATTGTTAAGTGCAAGATATCTGGAATTTATTAAGCCAGGCGATAAGCGCTGGTAGCTTCCGCTCCGGTGACTTGGCTTGGTTGGTATCCCTTGGCTCGGCACACAAAACAAGAGAGTCAAAATCGTCAGTACTGCCGGCATTTTCTCACATGCAGCACACACGCGAAACCAGAAAGCCAATTACACAAAGTATCTGCGACTTCTTGGCTGGTCGGGACGCCCTAAAGCCAATCACAAGCCAGAAGCAGAAATAAGTCCAAGTCACTTACCTCTAGTGGCTGTTAGCAGGGGTGGCACTTTTTCGATGTAGAAGTCTCGCCATTCATTATGTTATAGCGAAGGACACACAACAATTGATGTAAGCACGAGGTTGATTTGGTGATAAATATGCATAGGTGAACTGCGCTACAAGGTAGCAGGGGCAGTTCATGCTCCTAAGTCAGCCAGCTTTTCTCGAATGTCATTTCCATTCCGTTGGAATTCTTCATGCGAGACATCGCGAATGACACCGTCGTGGCAGATTCGATTTCGAGTGTACGTGAATGCTTTCATCTGGCAATCCGGCAATCCAGATCATCACCACGGCCTGGATAAAGTTTCTCATATTTTGCCACACAAAAATCGCGTCTTTCCCTTCCCGACATGTCTTGAACTTCACACAACACCAAGCTGTAGTTAAAAAAACCATTACAAGTACCTCAGCAAAAAGAACGTACAGGCAGCGGGGCGGGCTGAAACAAACTTGTTGGTCGCAATCTCGACATCACAACAGGCATCCAGTGAGCGCATCCACAACCACAGGTCCGCGTTTTCTCTCTCCAAATCTTGCACGGCATGTCGGGAATCCTTCAACTCTTTCTCCAAGTTTGCCCTGATGCACTGCAATCCATTGAAGTCATTCTGCGCATCCTTCTTCTCCCGTTCTGCATTACGGCACTTCGAAATCCATTCATTCACTGCTTTAGAGTAGTCGCCAATCTTGGCATTCTCTTGTTGTAACCCATGTAACTCACTAAGGGTGGCGTCGCGATCTCTCATCCATGCCTGATGAGCAACCTTGTCTTCTTCCACTGTCTCTGCGTGCGGCTTCTTCTCCTCGGCCAGAGTGGCCCTCTCCAACTCCTGAACGCGCGCTTGTTCATTCAGCTCCACCGTTCTTTTATCCAAATTATCTTGCATCACGTGAGAAGTCTTAAGAGCCTCAACTTTCTGCTTCAGCTTTGCATTATCTGCTCTCACCTCCTCCAGTCTACTTTCGAGAGATATCACTGCTGTACATTGCAGATCCAGTTGCCCCCTAAGCTGAAAATTTTCATCCTCCACATTCTTGGCATGCGTCTGCAACTCGTTTATCTGCTTCTTCCGCGACTCAAGTTCTTCATTTGTTGTCGAGTTTGGTCCTTCCGCCTCCTTTAGTGACGCTTGGACAGAATTGTCTGACGTCTGCGGCCGTCCAGCCTTGAGGCGCAAATTTGCGCCCTCCAGTTCGCGAATGGTCTGCAAAAATGCGTCGATTTCGTGCTTGTGCTCCAATTTCAACTGCACCACCTCATCAGCCCAATTGTCACTTGTCTTTTCAGGATTCCCGTCGTCAATCTGTTGTTGTTGCTCCAGTGCCATCCGTAGCATTGCGATCACGTATGGTTCTTGGTCCCTCAACTTGTCGGCATTGAATAAATGAAAGTTCTTGTTAGTTGATGCGCCCTCGTAGTCCACAGTCGTGTTCGTCTGCCTTGCCACCCGGTATCGATTTGCTATGAGCTCCACCTGGGATGCGCTCAGTTTGAAGTCGCCCTTCTTTAGGCGGCCAAGTTGACGCTTACCCTTTCTCCACCGCGCGTGCATCTTCACGAGCGCATCGTACGCCTGCTCAACTTCTTCAATGCTAAGCGGTTGTTCATTGGCAATCGTGGCTGCTTGTTGCTCCACCAAACTCTGCACCATCTCCATCTCTTGGATTTCACCAGACGCGTCTTGGTTCATTGCCTTGCCGGCACCCGTCTTGCTCACTATCTTGCCTGTCGTTGCCTTGTCGGCACCCGTCTTGCTCGCTGTCTTGCCCGTCGTTGCCTTGCCGGCACCCGTCTTGCTCGCTGTCTTGCATGTCGTTGCCTTGCCGGAACCCGTCTTGCGCACTGTCTTGCCCGTCGGAGATGTAGTGGCGCCTTTGCCTTGGGTTGCCGTCTTCTCTGCACTCGCACTTGCGCTTCCTGCTTTTAGCTTCTTGAACCCGGCGCGACTTGGCCACCGTCACAATTGCCCTTCTTGGTTCCCTTCGCACTCAGAACCATCCGTTCTGCTCGCTGTAGTAGTGGTGCGCAGCAATTCGCTCTGGTGTTGCTGTGATTCTGGTTTTTGAGAGTGTGATGGTTGTGCGATAACGGGCGCATCTAGTTCAGTCGTTCCATTTTTTGAGAGGCAGAAGTTTTTTTGTCCAATAAGAACAACTATTAGTTACTTTGTGTGATGCTAGTGAGTTATCTGGTCCAATATAAATGAGATGCTCACGGGCCCCAGCTTGCCGTGCCTCAACCGGCAATGCTGCTGCTGCTGCTGCTACTGCTGCCGCTGCCGCTGCTGGTCGTGGTGGTGGTGCGGTGGTGGCTAGCTCGGCTTCCTTCCAGGCGGGGCTGGTGTCATGTAAAACAAGGAACAGCAATCAGTATGACCCCCCCAAAGAAAGCGCCCGCAAATGCACACGCGGCTTACCTTGCACCAGCTCCATCGTGCTGTGCCTCGTCCGGCAATGCTGCTGTTGCTGCTGTCGTTGCAGCTGGTTGTGGTGGCGGTGCGGATGTGACTAGCCGGCTTCTGGTCCAATATAAATGAGATGCTCACGGCCCCCAGCTTGCCGTGCCTCAACCGGCAATGCTGCTGCTGCTGCTGCTGGTCGCGGGGCTGGTGGCACGCAAAACGAGGCACAGCAATCAATAGGCAGCCGCAAATGAACCGCATGCACGCGCGGCTTACCTTCATCGACCCCGGCAATGCTGCTGCTGCTGCCGCCGCCGCCGCTGCTGGTCGTGGTGGCGGTGCTGCAGTGGCCAGCTTGGCTTCCCTACAGGCGGGGCTGGTGGTACGCAAAACGAGGCACAGCAATCAATAGGCAGCCACAAATGAATCGCATGCACGCGCAGCTTACCTGGCATCGACCCCGGCAATGCTGCTACTGCCGCTGCTGCTGCCGCTGGTCGCGGGGCTGGTGGCACGCAAAACAAATCACAGCAACCAGTAGGCAGCCGCAAATGAACCACCAGCAAATGCACGCGCGGCTTACCTCTTCCCCAGCGGCACAAATCGAAGAATGAGACCGATGCCGCCCGAGCGGCATGTACCGGGGTGGCTCACTTCGCCTGCCGTCGATCCCTCCCGGTGGGTTCTCCATGCATCGGGCCCAACTTTTTTATTGCGGTCCATGCCGCGGCGGGGCCTCATCCCCCGCGGCTTCGGATTCGGGCCCGAAATCTTAAAATCGATCCCGTTTCGTGTGGAGCACTCCACAGCCCATCCCAATGTGGTGTGCGCTACCGAGATCCGTGCGCTCTCTACGCCGGTCGCCAGTCTGTGTGGTCCACATGGTAGAAGGAATCGAAGGAAATGGCGCTCGGCATGCAAAGTTCTGTGTGCTCCACAAAGGTTCTGTGTGGTTCACGTCGTATAGAAGGAAAAACGAGGGAAATACCGGTTGATACCGCGGCCTTAGCAAGCCACGCCCGAACAAATGTACGTGGTGCACGTAGAATGTGCGTGGTCCACGTGTATAATAATACCGGTACGACGATAGGTTTCTTAGATGCGCAGGGTAACGAGATACTATACATAGTTCTTCCAACTACGAATTGATTCCGAGGCTTCATCACCACTTTCCCCCTTTTCCCATTCAATTCCGGACAATACTTCTTAATGTGACCCTTCTGCCTACACAAGAATCACTTCACATTCACGTTTCCATCTGACGAATCTGGTTGCTGCTGGTGCTGCTTGGATTTGTAGTTCTTCTTCCTCCCAGCCTTTCCAGCATTAGCATCACCTCCGTCAGTACGGTTGCCGCCGTTCTCCACGCGACCACCTGAAAACTCGTAGCTCTCCTCTTTCAGTTGTGCAGCTGCTACGACAATTACATCGCGCACATCATCCACCGAATATGCCCCTCCAGTATTCAAAGTCACCATTTCAGTCAACCTCTGGTACTTGGCATGCCGTGGCAGGCTCTTCAGTAGAGCATCCACCATGTCCAGATAGCCAACGATGTACTTCATTGTCGCTAAACGGTCTCGAAGGTCATACATCTCGCCAAGATATAAATTCATATCGTCGTTCCATCTAGCCCTGGTGTTTGGCAATTCATGGACCAATTGCCGCTGTTGGTTCGCAAACAGCGTCTTATTTTTCGGCGCTTCGAAAATCTCCTCGAGAGTTCTCCACATCTCAGTTCCTGATGCTTTCCGCCTTACCCGCTGGGCCAATGCCAGCGAAACTGAGCTCAAGATCAAGCGTTTAATCGTTGCCTGACTCTTCTTCCATTTGCTCCTGTCTGCATCTGACGCCGACGGATCCGGGGGCTGCGCCTTCTCAGTCGCGATTTCCTCCAAGTCATCTTCCTCGAAATTGCTCATCATCAAGGCCTTGTAGAAATTCCAGTGTTTCCCGTTCCAGTTAACTGGAACCCCTTTCGTATTCACCTCCAAACTAGCCTTCGGCTTTCCGCTAGTCGCATTCGTCGTTCCTTACATCATGCGTGTCCCGAGACTTCTGACCGGTGCAAACTCCAAACAACCTTGGGCTCATAACCCTCTTAGAATTTGACTCCTCAAATCTCAGACGAACAATATGCAACTTGTTGGTCTGTTGGGGAATGGCCTCAGCCAAACTCCTTCTCTCCCTCCTAGACATGCATGCGACCAGTTAGACTACACTACTTCAACTGCCTTGTCCCATATTGACCAGCATCCTGCAACTTCAATGACAGCAGCTTGCAGTGTGTTCCAACAGTATCGAGATATCGGGCCGCAAAGTTGGCTTGGAAAAGTCGCCTTTCACCATCATTCGGGTGAAGCCCCCCTATGTTCACGTGTCTCCTATTTAGTATGTGATTACTCTCTAATTTACTGTTTACCAAGTGGATACATCAATTCTTGAAGAGGGTTAGGGTGACATTTTAGAATTGCGTGCAATGGGCCAAAACATGGATAATCCAGGGTTTAGAAACATGGAGATCATTGTGTCGGGTACACAAATAGCACCTGCAACTTCATGTTGAAGCGACGCTTCAATCCAGCAAAGCCATAAAAAAAGAGGGCCCCGAATTAACAAACAGGGAATTCCGGGTTTATTATCGCCAACCTAAGGGTCGATCTTATATCATTTGTCACTTAGTTGCTTTTGCGTGCGTCAGCAACTCACACCGCACAACGAACGAGAAAGAGAAGACGAACACGGGGCGAGGGAGTAAAGCGACTTGTTGCTCCCGTTGTATTTTCTATTGTGTGGTTTCCCCCCTCTTTGCTTTCCCTCTCCTTTCCCAGCTCCTGAGCCTTTTCTGTATCTACACTTCAACTTGATGTGGGGCAAAAGCTAAACTGCAACAGAAGCAACCGGTGAGGACCAGTAATTCATAACAGCCCCACCTACTGGTTGTCAAAGTTGCACAAGTTCTTGGTAGTCTCGTATTGCCCTTGGGAAATCAATCCCATGCTTGCTCGGTGTTGCTCAAGTTTCACTCGAGGCAGTGACTTCGTGAATGCATCAGCCACATTGTCAGCTCCAGCGACTCGTTTCACAGTGATCTCGTTCATCTCAACCCGTTCTCGGACAAAATGACGTCGCACATCAATGTGCTTTGTCCGGCTGTGAAATTCAGGGTTGTTCGCCAGCTTTCGAGCGCTTTCGTTATCCACAAATATATCTGAGGGGTTGCTCTGCTTCAACTTCAGTTCTTTCAACATCTGCCGCAGGTGGATGACTTCTTGGACAAGAAGGCTGAGCGCCATGTACTAAGCTTCTGTCGTATGCAATGCAACCGTCCGTTCTGTCTGGCTTGCCCAAGAAATGGTGCTGCCACAGAACTGGGAGAGATACCCAGCAATAGACTTTCGGTCGTCCACTCGGTTCCCAAGGTCTGCATCTGCAAAAGCTTTGAGATGATCATTCAGTTTCTGCTGACTCCATTGCAGTCCTCCAAATTGTAGCCCCCAGTCCTGTGTCTCCTTAACCAACGCAGTTTGCAGCACCAGTGCGAAATCCCAGGGTTCTCGAGAAATTGACTGCACACACAGGCCAGGTAAGCCAAATCAGGGCGTGTGCCCAAAATCAAGTACATTAGACTGCCAATTACAGCCCGGTACGGCTTCCCACTCATCAAATCCTTCTCATCTTTCGTGGCCGGACAGATGACCTTCCATAGCTTCAAGTCAGGAGTGTTTGGTACTTTGCAGCCATTGCATCTTTCCGTTCCAAATCGATGCAATACTTTGTCAGCATACTTGTGCTGGTTGATGAAAATTGTCCGCTCCTTTCTGTTCTGCATTATCTCCCAGCCCAAGATGTAGTGAATCGGCCCCAAGTCCTTCCTCTCAAAACGCATGTGAAGCTTCTGCTTCAGCTCCATCATCAACTTCTTGTTGGGTGCGAAGAGAATCAAATTATCCACGTAGATGGAGATGAACACCAGCTCACCATCAATCATTTTCACAGCAACACAAGCCTCACAATTCATTATTGTAAAGCCTTGTTTCTATATGTGGTCTTTCAGTAGGCGAAACCAAACACGGGGGGCTTGCTTTAAGCCATTCAGGCTTTTATCGAGCATGCAAACCCAGTCCTATTTTCCTGCTTCCTCGTACCCCTTTGGTTGCTCCATGTACACTTCTCCATCGATAGGGCCATTCAAGAATGCGGTCGTCGCGTCCATCTGGTCGACTTCATAGTCCCAGATTGCAGCCAGCGTCAGCAACATCCGCAGAGTCTCCAAGCGGACCACAGGTGAGTATACTTCAAGGTAGTCAACGCCATAGACCTGCATAAAGCCCTTGACCACCAGTTGGCCTTTGAACCTCTCAATTGCGCCATTAGGAAGATACTTTACACGAAATATCCAACGGTTTCCGAGCACCTTCGTGCCTTTTCGACGAGGGACCAGCTTTCATGTGCCATTTTTCTTCAATGCATGGTACTCGATGTCTGCTGCTGATGAATGCTACCCTATCTGTGCGCGAGGTGGGAGCATCTGAGGCAATCTTTTCGTTGCTTCGCAGTTTACCTATGCACATAAAGTCAAGATGTATAGTCTAAGTTAAAGCGTTCCGACACATTCAGCGTTATTATCGAGTGGAGCCTCGGGGCTTTGAAGATCTTGCTACGTTTGCAGAACAATCGGATTCTAGCGATATAAGTATTGAACAAGTTGAAAAAGCTTACATGAATAGACCAACTATCGATCTCTTTGAGAACATGACGCTGGCAACATTTATAGAAGATTTCGAATACGTTGATTCCATTGAGACCAGAAAGAAAGTCCCGCTTGAGAGCTGGAAGTGCATCGACACCCAAGGCTGGATTAGAAGAAGATCAAAATCAGTAGTCGTTCAAAAATCACATTGAGTTCGTCCAAACAGCACCGACCCTAATTTCTGTTTTTCACAGATATTTCTATGCATACCATGGCGCTCTCTTGACGATCTTCCCGAAACAGACGAAGAGTGCATTGAGCACTTTTATAGAGAGCAAGAAGATCATCTAGTTGGTGAACTAAGACTAGAGTCGAACGCCAAGTTGCCAAGACAGGAAAAATAGACTTGCTGAAAGAAGCATCAATGGAGCTTGCAGTGTGACTGCATTACCAGCTTCGGAGTACGTTGCCATTAGTAATGCAGATGTGCCCACCGAGCAGCCCAATATCAGCGCCAATGAAGATCATGATACCGTATTTTCGTAGTCCAAGGCGTCGCTCAGTCCTAAGGGCCAGCAACCTAACACCCAATAAAACGAAGGGATATTAACACATGCTATAATACTGACTCTATACCACGCTGCTATTTTGAAGGCTGGGTAGACGATAAAATGCCACACTACCTCACTCTCGACTCTGCACGAAGCATCTTAGAGTTCAGGGTCAATGGTCCGGCCGCGAATAACGGGGCATGGTCGAAACCGAAGGACCTACGAGCGCATAGCTGTTGACTACGCTCACAAGCTCAAGGTGGTTGAATACGTGGAGAAAGGCAATGATCTTGACGACACAATAGACTTTTTCTATGGTGCGGTGACAGACAAGGAAAATCGAGCTAAGAAGAAACAAATCAACAAGTGGCTCAAGCAAACGGTGCACATTCGAGCAATGTGCAGTAGCGGCCGTGGTACCCACCGCAACCTACGCGCCGTAGGGACTGGGACCGTCCTTCCCTCTGATGCTGAATCGGATGTGGTTCTTTGGATCAACTCGCTACGAAAAGATGGTGCTCCTGTTTCACGTTTGATGCTAGAGTTACAAGCCAAGGAAATAGGGAAGGAATGTGGCCTCGGAGGTAATTTTGCGGCATCCGGCTCATGGATCAAGCGGTTTCTACGTCGACACAGGCTCTCGCTTCGGGCTCGAACACGCCAAGGGCAGACTACTCCTGAAGACGCACACGAAGCCGCTAAAGCGTTTCGAGCTTCGGTTCTCCAGACGATTGTGGAGAAGCAGTGTGTTCAAGTTTTTAATGCAGACCAAACAGGTATAATTTTGATAGTACATTTGCTTTCGTTTTGTCTTACCGAGTTCTAACGCTGTATAGCTGTTTTTTTAGTATTTACCCAAACAGACAATTACCACACGAGATACGAAGACGGTTTGGGTAAAATGCGCAAATAAAGACAAGACAAGGGCAACAGCAATGCTGTTAGCGGACTGGGACGGAAACAAGTATCCTCCTATTCTGATGTACAAGAGTTCTCCAGCAGTGACACAAGCAAAACGTGATGCCAACAGTTCTGAGCGCAATGGATTTGGGACAACGGTTTGGAGAGAGGTCTCAGCGCTACAGAAAGATACCAATTGTCAAACTAATGCCGTGCTCCACACGGGGAAGCTCTGGATTTTATTGCCGAACTAAAAATCGTGTAGAATCTCGCAAGTCGAAAGACCTGTGCTGGGAGGCGCATTTCCAAAACCGGGTACCGAAGTGGGTACTCCAACTTTTACCCTTGAAGAGAGACCTCTCTCTACAAGACCTACCTCGAAGCGGGAACTCCATTTGAGAAGAGACCTCCCTCTACAAGACCAGAACTATTACTAAGAGCATCTCCATCAGTTAAAGGTAGTTCTATCTTAAAAGTATCACCGTTGAGATTCGATTAAGACTTCTGGCTCCCACCGGCAGGTCCTATTGCAGGTTTTAACTTCACCAAGACCTATAGGATGGCACTCGAGTCTTAAAAAAAACTCTCGAATCTCAAGCAATTTGACTTGCTTTCACTATAGTCAGTATAACGCAGAGAAAACGAAGAAAACATGTCCTCTTGAACCATGGGAATTAAAACTCGGCGTGGGTTCCTCCTGGTGGGAGCACACGCCATTGATACAGACTTAGCTTAAAGGTTTAGGACTTAAGCGCTTGGTTAAGACTTCGGATAAGTCCAACCGGTGGAGATGCTCTAAGTAACATCAGTTCCCCACCAGCGCTTGTTGCACTACGAGTCGCGGGCGAGCAATGTGTTGGTCAACAAGAGCAACCATCGTGTGCTGCTGTGCTAATTGATACCGCCTTTAACCCCTTACTGCAAAATTTGTTAAGGAGACTTCCAGTACTTCAGTAAGATTTGTTTTCAATAGCTTTATTTTCTTTGGTTTAACCCCTTGGACGCGGGGGGTCGGAAATCGGTCTTATGCTGTTCAGAACAGCATAACAATATCTTGATTTCACTATGCACCTAAATCCGCAAAAGAAGATCATCGCCCGTTCCCGTAAATCCGCCACCTCTTATTGGTCCACGTGTCTAAATCCAGCGATTTTTCTGGCTAGCAATAACATATGTAGTTGAAGTACCGCCGACAAGCGCATGTGCCTGATTTTCAAAAATATAAATATCGGTTCCCCTTTGCCGCACTCGTGCCAAACCAGTCATTCTTTGATTTCTCCAAGTCGGGCGCACATCATGGACTACGCTATGGACTTCAGGGCGATATGGCCGCTCCTTCGTAAAGAAGGATGGACCTGGAAAGCAGCTACCGGGATCCAAATACAGTGCGTGAGTCTTGTGTCGGCACCACATATGCGCCTACTGATAGTTTTTTATTTGCTGTAGTCACAACTATCTCAAGCCTGGCTGCAAACTGCGGAGAGGGAAACGAGGCGTGGACTACTTCAACGGCGAGGACGAGCTGCTAGCTTATATCCGTACAGAGAAAGAGCTCCGCGCTCAACTTGGCATATCTAACGTAATGGTGAGGTCGCAGGCGCAAGCAAGTACTTACAAATGATTTATTTTGGTTTATCCTCTTCTCAGTGCTAACGCAGCGTTGTAGTCCAAAGTACGGTTGTGCATGAAAGGCCACTGGTTGATCAACCTGCGGTCTCTCCTCGCCCGACGGGTCAGCAAGTCAAGATCCCTGTAAAACCAATTGCGACCAAGCGCAAGACACCAGCGACCAAGCCGCCAAAACCCAAGAAGCGCACGAAGAAGCAGATAGCTGAAGAAGTTAACAAGCGTCGGAAGGAGCTCGCCGCGTTCGACAAAGTCTGGTGTGAAGAAAACGGCACAGGTATGAAACTTGTATGCGATCGCGTGGAATATACGTGCTCACGTAGCTTTCGTTTGTAGTGACGGATGGAAAAGCAGCCGTACGGCCTGAACAAGATGGAAGTTTGAGTTCAACCTCCAGCACTTCGCCAATTAGCCAGACGTCCCGGGAAGGTATAAAATGCTGGTATTATGATGTCGTTGTCAGTGCTGGCATGGAATGTTTATTTGTTTAGATAACGCTGACAACATCCACACTGCTGCTTCCAATGCTGACGTGGTCAGCACATCCTCCCGTGCTCATGCTGACACGGATCACGTCGAGGCAGATGCTAATGCTGACATCGATGATATTGTCGTCGCCGAAGCTGTTAGCGTGGACACGAACGATGAAAGAGAGAGCAGTCCTACCGAATCTCGTCGAACGCCACGTAGGTACTCACTCTCAGAAGAAGAAGAATACTTGCCGGATGAAGCAGATGGAGATGATGATGAGTACGACGACGACCCCAACCAGCGCGATTCCACTGCAACATAATACAGTATGAGTTAATGTACAACATGTGAGACTTAGCCAAAAACAATTGCCCCGTGGCCAATGGGCCACGGGGCAAATGTACCGAAGACAGTGTGCCGTTTTCACGCAGCAAGTCATGAAGAGCTTGGTGCACCCCTTCCGGTCTCTTTGCATGGTTCCGACGTAGTTGAATCCCATCGTGCGTAGCTGCTGAGCGAGCGGTATGGACGTGTAGTAACGATCACCAATCACAAGTCGCCGTCCTTCGTACGGTAAGCCGCGAAACACACACGCGATATTTCTGATGACGGCAGCAGGACCGTTCTTCGTGTCCATCGACTGCGATTCTTCGGTGTCACCAGCTCTACCGATATCCACTTCGACTCTAATGACCAAACATCAATACATTCCATGTCAACATAAATACCAAAATTTGAGCCGTAAATGTCAGCATACGTACCTTTTGCAATATCCGGTCTCAGCGCAGCATGTCATGACGCACTTCGATCCCCACCGATGGGGCTTGTCCTTCATAAACGTTTGTGTGGGATTGCGTCTGTTGTGCGACGGAAGCATTTCTTCGTCTATGACAACGCGCGAGCCAAGCACGTAACCCTCCTTGAACGTCTTCTCTAGCGTTGACAGAACTGATCTAATTTTCTATGCTCGGTCTTTAGCAGCGGCGGGATCTTGATTGTCCATGAAATGAAGGAAGCGCGAGATGTCACGGAAACGATCGCGAGGCATCACCTTGTGAAACGTTCCCGTGGGAAGAACGCCGACTTCTTGTGTGCTCCAGTGGTCCTCCATTCGTTTACATGGACTCAACGCATGTGCGATCATCAAGCCAATCCATTGAACCACTTCGTGAGGTAAAAATTTCTGAAATTATCCAAGCTTTCGTCGCAATGCATCTCTACTTCGGTGTGTACGGTGTGTAACGAGGATTTCCTTCTCCACTGCCTTGTCGAGTCTCGCCTCAAGCGTCTGCGTCCAGTACATGTTCGTTTGGGTCGCTACATTAAGCCAAAATACTTTAGGCAGGAAATAGTAGAAAAGCCCCAGCGGTGACTTCGAAGCAGCACTGATGTCTTGAGATGGTCCGCAGTATCCGTCGTACATCTTGTCCACGGACGGATCATCCACGATTTCTGCTTCTACGTTCTCTGGTAGCACTTCCCACCCGTCCACTTTCATTTGATAGAGCTGGTCATCATCAAACACTTCCGAGGACGCTGTCAACATAAAATCATGTTTAGATGTTGTTCAAGTCAGCTTATATGCCACAAACAGTACATACCTTGAATTTGCATGTGCAGCCGTTCCAGATCCGCAGCATCCATCACCTTGGTAACGCGGCTCAGTTCTCGCTGTAGAATATCGCCATCAGACGACCCCGCATCACTCAGTTCGCTGTCTGCGTCGTTGATGGTTCCGATGAAAGCCTCTGCAGACTCTTCTTCTCCTTCTCCATCTGTATCAAGCGCAGTATCACCAGTATCGCCGGTATTGTTGGGATCAAGAGGATCAACGTAGTTGAAGCGAAGCAGTGTACCGCCGGTCGCGTCTCGCAGTAGCTGATCGTTGCAGCTCTCATGGTTGAGGTTGTCACGGACGTTTTCTTCATCTTTTTCTTCTTCGTCGGAACTGGTCAACGTCAATGCATCTCGTTTGACGAACCCACTCAGCAGAATTTCTTTCCTAACCAAGCAGGTGAATTTGCTTGATGGAGAATTAAAAAGCGAACAAGAGCAGCTGACGTTTTATAAATGTCTGGGGAGAGGGAATATCGAAGCTGCAGAAGAGGCTGGCATCGACACAGTGACTGGATATGCTGACTTTCAAACGCATTACGTGGTGAAAAATTGGACTGAAGGTGTCAGCTCAGCAAATGAAGTACGCCTGAAAGCAGTGCAAGTAGCCCCAGCCAGCCAAGCAGTTACTAATAACGATGAGCTGCTACCGTCGTTGGATGACGCAATCGGAAGGCTTTGCTATGCAGGGCAGCGGTCCCAAGAACAAACAAAAATGTTCAAGGAACGTCTGCGGAAGTCTATTAAGTTTATTGTTGCCTTGCTTTGCAAGCCACCTCAGGGCAAAGTGTGTGTACGAGATTGCAAGGAAATCCACAGAAACCGATGCACACAAGACGTGCCGTGTGATAATGAAATGTGCGGTAATTGGCATCACGCGGAAGCACACACGGACAACTGCCTCAATCCTCAGTGTGAATTCAAGCTCCGTATTATTCTGCGGGAAATAATGCACGGTATCAAAAACAAGCTGCGTATTGTTCAGGAAGAACGCGCAAAGGTACAGAAAAAAATCGGCGTTGGAGATTATTCAGAGAGATGAAAAGAGCGCGAAACATCATGCTGCGAGCTTTAGTCTGGTAGACACTCAGCAACAGGACCGCTTTTTCGAAGCTCAAGTGCTCCAAGACGAAATCGACCAACTGAAGGGGGACGCGCTCACATTATGAGAAATGAACCTTCCCGTGGTACTAGAGTACTACGATAGGGTCGCTGAAGCTAAGGGTCACCAACTTCACTCCTTAAAGTATAATGTATATGTATACATCATCAGTTGTTAACTTCAGCAATCCAAAATATGGGCTGGAAGTTCACTAGCTTACACTATGGGTTTCCCAGCTCCAACTGGTACGGGGCAACAAGTAACACGAACCGTTCAGTACCTTTCGCGCGCTTGAGCTAGAAACATGGTGTGACATACACCGCACAGTAACCGTGAAAGTCGTACCGGCGTCGTGATAGCTGTAGGTGTCAGCGTGTAGGAGTAGTTTGAGAACAAGCGCAGAGTGAGAAAGTACCGCGTGTAATGCTAATAGCACTACTAATACTAGTGCTAGTTTTTATCGCTACTATTGGATTAGCACTAATATTCGGCTAAAGCTCTGGTGTTTGGTTCGATAAGTAGTTCTAATTGAATAGTATTAATAGCGAGAAAAAATGGTACCGGTACTAGTAAAAGACCCAAACACCAGTGCATCAGCCGATTAGTTGTGCTAGTTCTCCCGTGATAATCATTTCCGGGTGGGAGGCTTAGTAGCTTCACTACTAATACTTTCCGACTCTGAATCAATAGCACTACTACTACTGTAGTAGATCGGCATTGGCGTTACTCAATCTGAGCCACCCGAAAACAGTGTATTCACTCCCCCCTGGACAGGATCATGGTTTTGACGGTCTTCCAGTTCGGATACTCCTCGGGCATGGTCACCAGCGTGCTGCTGTCGTTTAAGTTGAAGTGGTACATAGCAAAAGGCGAGCCGGAGTAGTGCAACTTGCGCTGCGTTGAAGTTAGCATTAGTAGTAATATTATCACTACTATAATTCTACAAATATTACTTACCCGACTCACACACTACTAGTATAGTGCTAAATTAGCACTGCTAATAGCACTACTAATATTAATACCACTTATCCTGGTAACGTACAGCTCACTCGGGATTACTTGTAGCGCCTGGTGCTTCCAGCCCACCCACTAATTTCTCGCTACTGTTCAATTAACACTACTACTCGGTTCAAGCACCAGAACTTTAGCATATCACGGCTATTTGATGTGCTATTATCTCTAAGCCTTAACAAAAAGTTATTGAGTCGCAACGAGATACGTCGGCTCTCTATACCTGTCAGTTCCTGTGCTAAATACCGACGTAGACTACTTATCACTGGCCTTCAGCTTTGTCAAGGGACACGCGTCCAGTTCTCCACTCGTGTTGCCGACTTGGACTTCTAAGGAATCACGGCGTCATTTCACTGCTTAGCCCATCTTACTTTCTTCCACCGTATTTTTCTTTCACCAGTCTGGGATGCCTACAAAGCATCTACAACTCTCGACTTACTCTTTCTTTGTTATCGACCTGCGTACTCTCCCGGGGCGGCCGCTCCGGGTAGCCTATGGAGTATCGGTAGACCGTCATAGCTGTAATAGCTGTTGGACGAGATACACCTCCACATCTGCTCCGCCATCTTCGCAGCCACAGCATCTGCTGTACTGTACTTCTACATGTATAACCCACACAAGCAACGTAAAACCCATTGGGTTTTTGAAGTCTACCAGCCGCGTTTTGTTTTACCCAGGATGTTGTGTTGCTCGTGTCGAGCTGGGTCAACATTCACCAGTTTTTTCCCATTTTGGTCCAGCTATATTATCTTACAGGTTATTCCGTAGGCATTTGTATCATGGACATAATACAAGTATTTACAATTCTAGCCTAGACGATGCTATTTCGAAGGGATATACGCCCTCTTCAAAAAAAAAAATAACAGGAACGGTTCTGATATAAGAGATGCATAATCTTGTGAAGATATTTTCGCACCTGTTCTTGACACAACGTATTTATTCTAAGGATTTAAGTATTGAGAAATAGAGTTTTTCTTACGTCGAGCTGCGTTCTCACAAGTACTCTGGATTAAAAATCCAGAGAATTCATGGCAATAAGTGTGCATGGTGGGATTCAGCGATATCTCTCAAGTTTCTCGAGTATCATTTCGCCGGGCGTGAAAACATTGACGACAATGTGTTTCTACTTTGGGACGACTTCAGTGGCCACTGGACCACTAAAGTCGTGGACTATGCTGCATCACTGAATGTTCTCCTTCTAAAAGTGCCGCCGAAATATACCTACGTCTGCCAACCGGCGGACGTCTCGTGGAACAAGCCGTTCAAATCTGGTCTCCGCTCGCTTTGGATCGAACGGCTTCGTGACCAACTAGCTGTCTACCGTGCGGGTGAGAAACGCCGCGCTAGAAAGCGCGCCAAATTGGAGCAGGATATCGTACGTGCCCGTAAGGAGTTGGTCCAGGCTGAAGCAGACGAAGAGGTGAAACGATTGCTAAGTGAGCATAGAGAGGAGCCGTTTAAGCTGAAGGAGTTGATATAGCGAGATGGGTTGCGTCATGTTGGGACGCACTGACCCCAGCGACGATCAGAAGTGTGTTCCGGCGAGCTGGGCTCTTGAACAACACGCGCTCTCGGGGAGAAGAAGTTGCCAGCGACATCATTGAGAGTGGGAATATATTATGGACTAATCTTTTGTGCATTTACTTGTCACTTGAAAAAGTACAATATAATCTAGTTACTTTTACATATTCGACTTGTCACTCGCGTCTTTTTCTGCGCAGTTTCCGCTTCAGTTATACTTTCAGCGTAACATGGGTACGAATGCTGAAGTGACGCACCATCAAGCGCCAACAGCGCCAACGCCCGCCGAAGGCGGGTCGGGCTGACTACCGAGCGAAGCGAGGTGCTCCCCCTCCGGGGGAGGTAGAGGGGGGTCTAGGGTTTTGTGCTCTCGAGGTAAGGTGGTTTAGGGATCAGGGTGTACCGTAAAACTCGACTTGTATCCGACACCTACATGCCTCGGTTGTAAAGCCCTCCCAAATATGATATGCCTATCAGCAGATCGCAAAACACATGTTTGTTAATTTTACGTGTAAAACCTCGGAATTACTGTAGCCCAAGGGGGGTCCCTCGAGAAACCCCATGGACCATGAGTCATGGCGCACAGGAGGAAGCAAACCAAGTCCCACTCGTACAAATCCTCACAGAATGCCATTGAAGTCGTTTGACACAGTAGCAGCTAAAAGCCGAGCCCACGAATCAGCTATTAATACTCACCGCACATCGGGGCGCTTGGGCAGGTCTGGATCTCCGCATTCACTACCGGCTCCTGCAGTCGCTGCCACCACCGTGTGTCTCGCTTGTACTGCCTGGGCTTCGCGCCTCCTGCAGAGCTCAGATTGGGGTGCTTGCCGCGTGTCATTGTAAAAAAGAGAAATGGTTGGCGTGCGAGTCCGTGATTTACCGATGGCACGCAACAAATAATTCGTGGTGTCGGATATAAGATGCTAATACCTACCCCTCTTAATACGTGATTCCATTGGCTGATAACAGTTGTCGGATATAAGTTTGTGTCGGATACAAGTCGAGTTTTACGGTATTGTACTCCGCATAATTCATGGACCCAAATAACTGAACCGGTCCACTTGAACCGCTCTCGTGAACCGAGTTTTTGTCTGATTGGCCTGCAGCTGCCAGCATTGGATGGCTCTCGATTAGCTCTACAGTCTACATGTGTTCGGAATCACCAAACTCCCATTCCAACAAAAACATGGCTCGCAAACGCTACGAGCTGACCCCCCTATGAAAAGCGCATGGTCATCCTGAATCACAGATTTTTCACTCTAGCGAAGCGACCAGGGCTCGTATCAGGCTCCCGAACGAACGAAAAGGTAGCTGAGGCAACGGGCATTGGTATCAGCACTATCAAGCGCATCAGGAAGGCAGTGCGTCTCGACACCAAGCCCAGTGAACAAGTACATTGCTGCCTATTGGTTCTTAACAGACACATATCTGATAACTCTAAAAACGAATTATGTAGCCGACACGCCGTGGCAGACCAGTATCGTACGATGTGCTTGAGATAGCGCCTTCCATCCATGACTACATCGTCACTCAGAACATGGCAGGCCAGCCAACGACTGCGCAGCGCATCTGCGACGAGGTGTATGATCTCCACGACGTATCGGTCGGGGTAGATTCAATGACACGTCTGTTAACAGTCGCGGACAGCAATGAGTGGTCCTTTAGTCTTAAAATTATACTAGGCAGATTCGTACTCTTCATAACCCCAACACCACTAAATTCTAGGACAAAAAAGAGGACCAATTGTAAACTGCCTCGCTTGCCAAGCGAGGTACACCGTACGTTCAACCTTTGCTATGACAGTTGCAAGAGACACAAACGAAGACAGCACACCTGCTTGGGACCATTCTTGTTGAAGGTGGTCTTCAATTCAATGTGCTGCTGTTACGTCACGAGCTTCACGAGCAATTTGTCCTTGAATGAATGACAAACTTTGGGCCTAGATGGTAGGACAAACTCACGTCGCTGCTGCTCTCTCAAGCGAAGAGAGCGCCTGTGCTCAGGGGGTTGAAGTCGAGTGCTACTGGCACGGCGGTTGGGAATCGCTAGCATGTGCGGTCGCTTTCTCGATGGAGGCTGAGCTCGGTGAGCGTGCTTTTGAGTCGAAATGAGCTGATCGGAGACTAGACACGGATCCTGCAGCTCCTTGTCGGAGTGAAATTTCTCGTAGCACGATAACTCACCATTCCAGCGCGCCACGCGACAAAGTGCCACCTCGCAGTCGCTGCACTGGTATCGGGTTTGTACCCCTTCCGAGAATGACCGACGTTTTCAATGTCATGGTTTAGCTGGCAGCACACGATGCAACACAGCTGGGTATCACCTCCAATTGGAATCTGAAACAAAAGCATACAAATGAAAAACTTCACACACCGCTGTAACGCAGCATATCCCACAACGTACCAAGTCGTACTTCAGCTTCTTGTTTAATCGATGACGTATTAAGACCGGGTCCTTGTTGAAGTGGTCGCGCTTTTTGTACGAAAACCCCATCGGTTTCGAGTCGACGAGGATTTCAATATCAGCAGCTTCATCAACATCTGCAGGACGGGGATATCTTGCTTGATGTAGAGCACGGTTATCGGCGCGTCGTCCAAGGCTCCTCGCCGCATCCCGGCAAAAAATGGGCAAATGCTGGAAGTTTTTGCTTGTAGTTTTGGTAGCACGTGTACGATGCAACGAGGGGTCCATTAGTCTTAAAATTATACTAGGCAGATTCGTACTCTTCATAAGGAAACATAACAAAGCAGCCCACACACCGCATCATGCGCACCAGTATTGGCAGCGCAATGGCCTCGTGAACATGTCCTATGCATTTACCCAGTCATTGACATTTATAGCAAATCCTCATTTTTGCATCTCATTGCACGCCGAAGCCCATGGAAGTGACAGCTGGGAGGTGCTCGGAGGGTCTGTGCGTGACACAGTACAGTTTGCATCTCATTGCACGCCGAAGCCCATGGAAGTGATAGCTGGGAGGTGCTCGGAGGGTCTGTGCGTGACACAGTACAATGCAATAGTGACAAGTGATGATGTTCAAAAGACACAAATATGCATTCTTAATTAGCCACCTTTGCAGTAATTTTCTCCTGCAACGTGTGTAGGCCTGTGTTTATGACCGCGTGCTCCGCACATGGTCATAAACTACAGGTGGCGATCTACATTGGACTTTGCCTTGGTTTAAGTCCGCGTGCTTCGCACATGGACCTTAAACCGCAGAAAGGCGTTCTAGACTGCCATGGCGCTCCTGACTTAATAACTATTGTACTCCGCATAAAGTCATGGACCCAAATTTGATTGGCCTGTTATTTCGTGAATTTTTAGAAAACTTATGGTGACATTTGGATATGGGGTGAATACGGCCCGTTTGTATCGGAATCTGGTGTACTTTTTGACCGAATCACAGCCGTTTATCCAGAATCCCAGTTGGAGTTGAGCCGATGGAAGGCATTGTTTCTTTCGGGAAAGGGGTTACTGAAATGGAATACTTCTATTGGCGGAGAGAGCTGAACTGTATGGTATGCATGGGACAGACCATGAGAGAAGGCGAATTTGACAAAAGACAATAAAATTTCATGAAACGCAGCGTGTCAACGAAAGATGAAACTATTGAATTGTGGAGGTATGTGCTGTGTTGACTATCCTGACAACTTTGCAGTGGCAGCAGTGAGGAACTCGTCTTCCTTCCTCTGCACGTGACGATAGACCTTCAGTCACGCGTCATCTGCGTCGCGCAGGCCCTGCAACACCCTCTCGATCATGTCGTTGGCGTTCGTGACCGGGTCAGGAGCGATCCCTCCCTTCACCATACCCCAGATAAGTGGAGGGTCGGGTGATAGGGAGAGGTGTAGAACACCAAGTGCTCATACTTCGTGGCGATGGTAGTGGTGCGGTAAATTGGAGCCGGTCGGTGCAAGTCCACGAGCCCCAGAAGCGTTTTCTTGGTTGCTTGCGGGTTGAATACCGTACCCAAGTTTTCTATACAAATATAAAGTAAGATCAATCCGAATATCACATTTTGAGTAGTTTCGTACCATGAATCCATGCAGTGATGTCCCCCTTGCACCATGCATTCGTTGGTGCCTTGTTTGTGATACGCTTGTGGTATGAAGCATGACACGATGGGAATCAAGATTTGTACTGTGGAGCGTGGTGATTGGTTGAAAAGCCAATATACCAGTAAGTATGGAATTGTGGGACGCGGTGATATCTACGGGACATGGTGTTCTCACGTCCAGCCATGGATCGGGTTGAGTACCCCAGACGTAATGAGTCTGGATGGGCCAAACTACCGGACGACGGGTCAAGCCTACGCGAGCGACCAAGAGCCCCAGTTTATATTGGACTGGTGGCCGCCCGTCTTGACATGACTGGACGTGGCAAAAAACACCGAAGAACACCAAAGAACACCGAAGAACAATGGACACCCTGGACGAGAGGATCAAGGTATAATCAAGCCAAGTGATATCCGACCGACCAGGACGACCAACCAGGTTCCAGGAAGATTCCATGGAACATTGAAGTCCTACGCCTGTACCCACATCACAGTCAGATCAAGCACGCCTAAGATGATGACGCCCCCTCGAAGTATACTGAAAGTAAGTCAAAAGCTGAATGTGCGTCTATTGCAGGAAGATAGCCACAAAAGATAAAATCAAACAGAGCTCAATTATCCGTGTACTCCGCAAGCGCTCGGACAGCTTCGGCCGGACAAATACCGGCGGCCCCGATCAAGTGCTGAAGGCGAAAGGCGCTCTGAGGAAGGACATCCAGAGGTGTGGACTCCACCCCCAAATACTCCAAGTCCAAATTAGGGTGAGTAGCGGGTGTGGAGCCCGTGGTAAATCTGCCCTATTTCATATCCTAGTTGTAGTGTGCGCTTAGGCGATCCTACATTTCATATCCCATATACATCCTGAAAAGAGTGGAAGAAAGTCCCATTCAGGATCGTGATCGAAGGACATCTTGTGTGATAGGTAGTGAGACTGTATTGAACCGATCCTCAGTGTATTCTGAGGTGGTGTGGGTTTGCTGAAAGCTGACCGGGATTGACCAGTATCCTGGAAGTGCAGCTAAGTTGACTGGTGTACGACCCACCGTTCGAGGGTCTAAGAATAAGAACGGCTGTATATTTGTGTTTATAACTCTGTATTGATTTTGGTTTTTTTGGTTGTTGGAGCTATGTCTAAGTTGGTGACGCTACGCTCTTCTCCAAAGACCGATATTGGTATACAAAACAAACTATTCCCGCGGTGCATCTCCCGGTTCGAAGACAAACGAACCTAGAGGGGTTACCACAAGGAGCACACGCTACCTGGACGTTTGCGTTCAGGTGTTCCCAATGGAGGACTTCCTAACCGGAAGTACCTTTCAGACTCTGGAGCACAGCGCTATACACCTGGGCGGTCAAAAGGCGTTCACCCGCCTCACCACAAGCACCATCCATGTGGATGGTGCTTGGCCCATGATACTCATCCTCGTCCCAATGCGAACGCTTTAGGCCGGCATTCCACACCTCAACCGAGCCCTCCACAAACTCGCCAATGGTCACGGGTCCTTGCGATCGAATGACGCCGGCAGCGATGATACAGGGTCTACAGATAATTTGTGTACATTTAGAATTCAGTATTGATACAGGGAATGTTGACAATCACAGAGAAACTTACCTTGGGCCACGCCCAGTCTTACCGTACCGAACCTTTTCCGACGTCAACCACGTCTTACCTGTGACGTGGTTGACGTTGCAAAAGGATTCGTCGAGGTAAACTTCAGGCCTGGCGACGCTGACGACGTCACCGTGCGGGTAGCGGACGACAACACGATTGGAGATCTTCTTCGCTAAGTAGGCGTCGCGAAATGCCACGTTCCCTGGAGAGTCGGCGTGAATATGGCGCTTCTCGTCCTTTTGGTAGCTGTAGCCGAGGTGTTTGACAGTCCCGGACAGCAACGAGGGGTCTTTTTGCCCGTTTGAGCTCAAAACTGCGTGTTTTGCTACGCTTTTTACGCCAATCGATATATATCATTCAGCGCTTTCACCCAATAGTCTTGCGTGCTCTTAATTCGCAAAACTGGACACATTACGGTCTCAGAAGTGGGTCCACAGAGTGATCCAGTACTGAAACCAAGTGTAGCAGTCAGCCATGCCCAGAAATTGACGTAAGGTTGCTTCCTCGGCTCTAGTGGTCATTAGGGCGTGCCATATCGCGTAACATCGCCTCCTAGTGCGCCTACACAGTAGCAGCGGTCGAGTACATATGGATACGACAGTAACACCATTGTCGGCAAGTCACAAGTAGCTAGTCGAGTATGAAAAAGTGACTAGTTACGCTTTGAATGTATGAAAGTGACAAGTAAAAAATGCACAAGTGACTAGTTTAAAATTTCCACCCATTGAAACTCGTATCGTTGAAGAGCTAGAGAGCTGCCGTCTTGCGGGTGAGTCAGTGGACTCTGACGACGACATATCCGACGGTGAGCTAATTAGTGACAGTGAGGATGAAGAGGACTAGATAATCGATTAATTCATTTTCAATCTAACGGTGATGATAAACGATCTAAACCTGATGATAAACAATCCCAATACGATGATATTCAGGCCAAAAACGATGATACATTAAATGGTCCAGAATGTATTTCTGCAATGATTTCTTTAAAATGAATCCTTTTCACAGCTAAATTTTACTTCGGCACCACATGTTAGTAATTGGGATTTGTGATACGTGTCGGTGGGCTGACGCTTAGGACTACGAAAATACGGTAGCCGTAACAATCAGCAGGAGTGGACGAGCAGGCACGAAAACTCGCTTGAAATTGTTCGTAAGGCTATCGATTTTGTTAAGGAATGCTTGAAACCATGGATCAAAGAGAAAAATGAATCTCGAAAACTAGGTAGTATTTTCCGGCAAAGCGAAAGATCGTCCTCAAACTTCCGATATCCGATTGATGATAGTGACGATATGTCTGACGCCGTGGAAACGATGTCCGAGTCTCAGTGGACACATTTCGCAATAGCCATAAATCAGTCTAGAAAACGATTTAAATGCGCGCTTGAGAGTTTGCATTGCAAGCCGTTGCAAATGATTATTAATGGGGAAGGTGGTTCAGGCAAAAGTTGGGTAATAAAACATATAGTGAAAAATATGCACAACGTATTTGGTGAGCACGCTGCCACTCGAAGGACGTCCAAACGAGCGCTATTACTAGCTCGCCAGGGCACTGCGGCTTTCAATATATAAGGAATGACACTCTGTTCAGCATTTTCGTTTGATTCCTTTAGTAGATCCGCATTTTCCGTGCAGTATACTCTACTAGCGAATTCGAAAACAGGGCCTACAAAGCTAAAGCAACTACAACAACGCTTTAAGGATGTCCATCTCGTTATTATAGACGAATTCCGCATGATTTCATGCGGAATGCTGTATTGGATAGATAAGTGGATGCGGGAGATTTGGCCTAGCCAATCAGATGAGATGTTTGGAGGAAGAGATGTTTACTTTACAGGTGATGCTGCCCAGTTAGATCCCATAGTTCCATATGCACTCCGATGTCTAAGATCACAAACGAAGTACAGCGCCGTGGGAAAAAGATCTGGGCGAACATTGAACACGTGTGTATGCTAATAAGTCAAAACAGAGGCAAATTGGACCCGGAGTGGTTCGCAGCTTTACGTAGATTCCGGGAAAAGGCACCGACACCTGCAGATATCGAACTTTTCAACTCACGATGCCTAGCTTCAAACCGACAACCAGATTGGGCCCCTCAAGCGAAACTCATGGCTCATAGAAATGTAGATGTAAACGCAGCAAACGATGACCAGTAAAAGCCGTCAATGCACCCATTGTGCACATCGCAGCACTTTGTGCAACAGAAAAGATTGACGACCAAACGGGACATTCCCCTCGGAACTGTTCGTGCGTTGTTGAGTGATGCAAAGACAGCAAATTCAGATCGTGACCGGGTCGTTGCAATAGACTAAATCTTTGCATTCAAGCTCCGGTCACTTTGACGTACAATATGGCACAAAGTGATGGCCTGTTGAACAAATAGTAATGTACGATTTTTGTTTGTGACAGGCCTAGAACTACCAATCGTTTTGTTACAGATTCTTGATGCTTACATAGGACCTTCACTTCTTGACGATGTTCCTAACATTGCTCCTATTGCGCCAAAAGACGTATCATGGGGTAAATATTCGAGCAACCTTCGTGTTGTTCGAAGAGGAACCCCCCTCCGACTAGCGTACGCAATGGCAGTTCACAAAGTGCAAGGATTAACATGCTGCTATGTAGTCTTTCAGTCGAAATCGATCCCAAATGTTGCTTTTGCATATGTGCCACTATCTAGAATTAAGCACCGGTTTTTATATTGTGATAATTCACCGTCTCTCACTTGATAAGCTAGCAGCCTCGCCCGAAACGATGACCTCTTTCGCGCGTGAGAACGACTGCGTGTTGAGTGCTGTTTCTAAAACCACAAACGCAACTACGACAATAGTTCATGACATGAAAGAGGTGGCACTGGCTCACAATAAAGGTCTGTCGCCGCGTTGAAACAAAGGGTTCTTTGCAATGCATTGCACGCCAACGCCTTCAGGAAGACGGTAACTTGCGATCGAGAAGGGCAGGAATCTGCTTGGTTCAGGGTGACCCCGAACTGTCAGCACTCAATCGCCGAGACGGCCTCGACTTCAGTTGGAGCTGTGCCTCAAGCAGCATCCACTGGTCACGATTGACCCTTTCATACCGTTCGCAGCTCGGTAGATATCGCGGACGTGACGACGGCTTGGAGATTCCAAGGGCAGCTGCACACCGCGCACGTCGATCCAATCCGCGGGCTTCTATTAGAACAGTAGTTGTTGCGGCTAATGTCCTGGAAAAGTACTCCAGGACATTAGCCACTTTTCCGGAGGAGTTCAAGCTGGGATGTTCAAGTTGGTGGAGCAGCTCGCGGTCGGAGATGTGCGAGCAACGTTGCTCGGTGCCTGCGACGTCGACACCTGCTGGGGTTGCCATCGGTTAAGATCCGTATGGGATGCATCAACATATTTCCGGGCCGAAGACGCTGCTGCGAGTTTACATTAGGATGGAAGATTTCCACGCACCCGAGCTTCAAGTTGCTGTATCGGGTGTACTACTGTACGGTGCATGGCGGTGGGCTTCAGTGACTTTCGGTACGGGTGGTTTAACCTGATAGCTGCGAGATGTAGCACAAACTTACTAAACGAGTGAAAGACTGCCAGGACACTGAACTAAGTTAAATATTAGATACTGCTCGCTTTGTGTTCAAGTTTTTTTCAAAAGAAAAAATTGCGATATCAAGCGTCCTCCAAACAGTTGTAGCTTAGGCGTCAATTGGGCTCGTGCATCTTTGTTTTTACGAATGATTTCAAACCTAATACGAACAAATTAGAAACTATCACGCAGGTTACCCCAACTAGATCTCGCAAAATTGATCCCTCCACATTGCGACGCACTTCCTCAAAAAGCAGTCGTCTTTCAGAATCCGCTGAAGAATGAGGTAGCGCTCTGCGTCAGTGATCTGGCCTTGTGACTCACGCAATCTTTGGTCACGACTGGAGCGTTCGACTGCTCTCTCTGCATTCATCGCTATAGATGAAATTGATAGCAGAGACGTTCCAAGTGCAGCTTTGCGTGACGCCGCGCCAACAACACCAATGAGGTGGGAAGAGTCGTTGGCCTGGAGGGTCTGCGATTGTGTTTGCGCTTGGTCTATCTGCGCCGCTGTGGTTGGCATCATCGGAACGGCGACTAAAGCGGCGTCCATAGGAGAAGACGCATTCACCGATCATGATTGGCGAAGCGTAACTGGCACATACATGTAGTATGTCTGAGGATCGTTGTCTAGCAGCGCCACCTCGTGAATAGAGCGTTGTTCTTTCATCGGTGTGTTCGTATCACCACCGGCGTCCATGCCAGCTCGTGAGCCAGGCGTGCAGCACGCGTCCCCTTTCTCGAACTCCGGCAATGCTTCTGCTCCAACTCGGTCTCTGCTTTTCTTGCACACAGGCGAAAGCCGCCCGCGTCTAACCGTCTTTGCTAGACAATCCCCCGGCGTTGGTGCCTTGGGTCTGCGAGATGCCTCGCGTGGTTCGACCTGGTGAGAGGGCCGTGGGCGTTTTTCTGACGTCAAGCCAGCTTCGTCGCGTTCTCTTCGTCTTCTTTTCCGCTTTGACGTATCCTTCTCTCGCATCGCCGGGTTTTCCTTGCCCTTCGATGACTTGCCGGACGCTTGCTTTTGCTGGTATGCACTCGCTCCGGTGCAGCAGTTTTGTCCCGGAAAGCACGTTGATCTTGCTTCGCTTTCTTCTTCGCAACAAGCCGCTTATAGCGCCCACGCGCCAGGGAATTCTGATGCTTACAATGCATACCGCAAAGCGAATGTCTTTCACCACCGCGCTTGAAAGATCTCTCCAGAGTGCAACCACCAACGTAGTGGCATTGCCAAGTGTCCTGCACCTACATACTTAGTTTCTCGAAGTTGCCACCCACCCCCCTCATTGTATTCACGCACCGTGCCAGCATTCTCGAATATTGTGGTCTCAGCAGAGTTCGACGAGACCAGCAATTCTCGGCGAGGCTGTACGGAAGCTTCTGTATTACACAAGCATCAAAGAGGGCATACACGCCGTACATCATTCAGGCACTACAGGCCAGAGCGCAACACAACGACCTAGCACCCAAGAAGAGGTTGTAGACCTACGTACCCTTCTCCATCTCTCCTTTGGACGGACTCACCGCGCTTCGTCTAGCCGTCTTGGCACTCAAAATGCAGGCCGGGAATAGAACGGAGAACTGATCTTTTGAAAGGTCCCCGGTATGCTTTACGTGGGCGGTCTTGAAAACTTACGATGTAGCATACTTTATGCATCAAGCAACCCAGATAGCAGTCACGGCAAGAATAGTGGTAGCGAGGGCAACAAAAAGGAGGCATACTAGAGAACCACATTGTATCATGTTCTGGATGTACCCCTACAAAATCTCCAACTCTGCTGCTATGAGGTATCCATATCCACGATCTCAGCTTTCAGTTTCAGAATCCTCAGCTTCACTGCTGGGAACAAACTCCGACAACTCAACGCTCTCCGCATTCTCATCGTTGCCGTCGCTCTCTGCATTCTCATCGCTGCCGTCGCTCTCAGCAAATTGACTCTTTGACTCGGATTCAGAATCAAACAGATACTCAGGCGTTTGAGCTTCAGCTGGAGTTGGAGCCGGCGTGCTCGGCGGAACACCAGACGCTTGGGGAGAAAGTAGGGCCATAGGCGTGAGCCTGTTGAGTGGAAGTGACGGGGGTTCGCTAGCATTGCCACTGCTCGAGCCTTCAGAGTCACCGCTGCGAGCCGTGTCCTCTTCACCTCCGGTAGTCTGGATAGGGCTACACCATCCCCCCATTAGGACTTGATGTGCCGGTCTCGACACATCAATCCAAAGTCTTCTTCGGAGAAAACCTCGTGCTCATTTCGAAATGAGCACGCCAACGATGCAGACTTCCGACACGCCTGCTGCACCTGCAGCGGCGGACGCGATCGTCGCTAGCACAGCGACGACTGCTACATCGTCAGCCTCTTCGGCGTCCGTCGTCACTTCTACGGTGACGACGTCAAGCTCCCCCAAGCGTACGATCTCGGTTGGGGAGTATCACAAGAAGCGTGACAATGTTACCTATGCCAGCGAAACCCATTTCGACGGCATCGAGGATGCCGACATGGAGGAGGGCGAGGAAGTGAGAGAGTCCTCGTCCTCAGGGTGCGATGAAGCAAGCGTGGGGACGCGTCGTCCTCGTGAGGGCGACTCGGGCGCTTGATGCCGTCTCCGAGCGAGATCCGATCTCGCTACGGCAGTACCACGCCGGCCAGCCCGTACGCGTTGTACTCCTGCAACGCCATCGTTGATGACGATGTCGCCAAGGAGCTCGACTTTGATCCGGCGACGGATCAAAGACGTGATTATTACATCGGGCTCTTCTACGAGCTCCGATTCTACGGGAACAAGAAACATTCCCGTAAGAGTAAGGTGACAGAGTGTAGGCACTCTGTCAAAGCTGGGGGATGTTCGTTGAGAACTTCAACAAAAATCCCTCAGGCTACCGCGAGCGAGTCCGCTCTGCGAGCGAGCGCTACGAGCGCTTCTCGAAGCAGCCCAAGATTATGCGGCTGCACGATGGTGCAGTCGAGGCGGGGATACCGTGCGCAGCGCCGGCTGGAGTTGCGTGCGAGCGCTGCCAAGCTGGGGCAGTGCGGCTGTCCGAACGGGACCTTAACGGGTACACTGGTATTAGTGTGCCTGTGGAGTTGAAGACACTGCGTGAGAAGTAGATCACGCAGTTGTCGGCCGCGAGTGCTGAGGGTGAGCGCAACACTCAGCCGAGGGCTGTAGGCGACTACAGCTCTCGCTCAAGTTTTACGCCCTTCGGCGGAGCTGCTGGTGGCGGGATTCGTACTCCATCACCATTTCCGGAACATCGCTCATCAGGACGTTCCGCGGCTCCCACGTATCGTGGTCAGGAGAGTATCCTAACCAACGAATACGAACATGAACCGGACCTTGGGTCCGGATCTGATGATCAACGATTCGCTGGACAATCCAGCGAGTTTCCCTACGTGCGTCTCGCAACGGGGGCGGCGGCGGTGGGAAGACGCCACGGACCGTCGCCGGCCGAGGTCTGGGATCGTCTGGAGGCGGTGGAGAACCTCCAGACGGCTGAGCTCGCCGAGATAAGACAGGAGCTGAAGCTCTTGAAGGCCCGGATCTGTCAGGCTGGACAGACCGCTTCGAATATCCAGGTCGACCTAGGGTCGATCGTTGCGCATTTGGGGCAACGTGTCTCCGCGCTCGAGACGAGGGTCGCGCCGAGTCACCGGGAGTAGGTGACTCGTGTTGCGAGTAAGGCTTCAGCCGCCCAACGCAAAAGGTTGGGTGGAGGCGCATGCTGGACGGTATGTCTAGCGTGTACGCGTTGCCATGCTTCGCCAACACGGTGCATGGCCCGATGAAGCGCGGGGCAAGCTTGCTTGCTCCGAAGTCGGAAACTGCATGTCCAGCTAGGTTCTGTGTAGCTAACAGAACTAATGAACCCACTTTGAATTCATTTGTGTTCCCTCTGCCATTGTTGTCTGCGTTCAGCTTCTGTCGATCGACAGAAGCTGCAATAGCATCTTCCCAAACCGTATTACGGCTTGGCGGCGCTGGACAAAGTCCATTGCCTTCGACTTGAACTCCTTGATCAACCCGCTTTTCGTGTTCACTACAGGCCCGGCCTGTGTGTGGTTGTTGTTGTTGAGAGTGTCTACGCCCGGCGTAGACATTGCGCACTCGTCGAATGGACTACGCGCAGTCCGTGCGCGTGTCGACACAGCTGATATGTTGATCGTATCAGCGTGTTCATTCGGTTTGGTTGAAACCGGATACCCTCCTCCACTTAAGGATGGAGCTACCGGACCGAGTACGCTCGGTACGCGTGGATGCCTCATGGCGTTCACGTAAAACGGTGTATGTCCAGTCGAGACATGCACCGAGTTGTTGATGGCAAACTCTGCCATCGGCAAGCAGTCGCTCCAGTATTGGAACGAGTGAGCGTAGCTCTTCAGAGCGTCAACCAATACCCGGTTGACGCGCTCAGTTTGTCCGTCGGTATGCGAATGATCCGCAGTGGAACGGACGGTCTTGGTCGGCCACCGCCAAGATCGGCGCCTGAGTTAAGCCCTGCTTGACTGCCTTTCAATGTCAAGGAACTGCCTCAGTTCCTTGACATTGGAAGGTGTAGGCCATTCATTGATCACTCTGACCTTTCCTGGGTCAGGGTGTACGCCGTTCTTCCCTACGAGACACCCAAGGACGGGTATCTCGCTAGCCCCGAAGATACACTTCTTCAGGTTCGCGTATGCTTGTGTTTGCGCATGAGCGCAAACAGCTTGCGGAGATGTTCCTTGTGTATCTCCACTACCGACTTCCCGTCCACAGCCCGGCTGTGGATGAACACATCATCGAAATAGCTCGGTGCGAAGTCGCGCACCGAGCGCAACAAGTGCGTGACGCACCTGTTGAACGTCGCAGGAGCATTCTTTAGTCCCTTTGGAATTACAAGCCACTCCCAGAACATACCGCTCGGAGTGCTCACCGCCGTGAGAGGAATATCGCTCTCACGCCTGAGGATCTGATAGAATCCGTCTCTCAGATCCAGAGCACTAAAGATAGTGCTCAAAGCCATCGAATAGATGATCACATCTTTTCGCGGTATCGGTGTCTGCGCCGGTACCGTTGCGTCGTTTAGCTTGTTATAAGCGTGAACGATGCGCCTCCCGCCCTGTGCCTTCTTGACGCAGGCGCGCTGTGCGGGGACTTCGATTCCCGCACTTGCCCAGCCTTGCGACGACTCTCGAAGAAGTCGTCGATCGCTTTGACTTGCTCTCGCGGCAGTGGCCACTGCCGAGTCACGCAATACTTCGTTCCCGGCACGAGATCAATCTCGTGCTGAACACCCTTGTCCTGCGGCAACTCCGCAGGGATATCTGCGAGAAGGACGCAGGCTTCACGCGCTGGCAAACCTCACAAGCACGAACGTACTTGCGTACCAACTTGTACTGGTGTGGTGACTCCAATAGAAGTCACGCGTGAGAAGCAAGTATGTCTTCTCACGACCCTGATGTCCCGACGTCGGGGCATCGTGATATTCGTAAGTATCCTGAGCTTCAGCCCATGATCATCTGGCACGACAATGCGATCAGCGTTGTCGTCGACTGCGCTGTAAAGCAGCAGGCCATTGTGTACACGATAACGGTGTACACGTGCACGGAGATGTTTCGCCAACTTCTGACGAGACTTATCAGAAGGCGCGGCGAAGTAGTCCAACAACTGCTTCGCATCCGCATCCTTCGTGTATGCGGACCTCACGTCGTCTAACAAAGACGATGAGGGAGTAGACGTCCGTGCGACGCCGATTGCATTGGCGTCGGCCTTGTGCACCGCATAATCAGGTCGACGCGACAACGCGTCGGCCACAACATTCATCCTTTCAGGTTTGTACTCAACCTGGAAGTTGTACTCCGCAAAGAATGAGAGCCATCTCGCCATTCTTTGTGAGATGTGCGGTGACTTGATCGCCGTACGCAATGATGCATGGTCGGTGTAGACCACAAATGGTCTACTCCCAAGTAGATACACTCGAAACTTTGCGAGTGCATACTTCATGGCAAGGAGTTCCTTGTCATGTACCGGGTAGTTGCGCTCAGCTGACTTCAGCTGACGCGACTGCGACTCCGTCTGTGACGGGGGTCACACGCACCGTAGCTTAGAGGAAGCGTAACACGCTAACCACAACAGACGCCTGGCGTCTCAAAAGACCCTGCCTTATCGGTCCGCTTTAGTACCGGGTACTTAAAGGGACTTGCACACTTGTAGGTTAGAGTTAAACTGGCTTGTATTAATAACACTCATAAAGTTCTATCTACTGCTTTCTATCTGCATACTAAACCCCTGTCTAAATTGCGATCTTCCTCAGCGGTTGGCTCTCGTGCATCGTGGTCCTTAAGTACGACCGACCCCTAACTTAACATAGTACGTTTGGGGAGGTCTACCGTGAATACTCTATAAGATATATTATAAGGGCCACTGGTACACAGTACCCATCGTGGTGTGTGACACTCAGTTCTTGTGGGCCACACCGGCCGGTGTGGTCCACACCAGAGAACATCCCTTTTCCTTGAAAAGAACACTGGCCAATCCTGACCCCATTACACCCTCCCTCACCCAAACGGGAAGCACCTTTCCCAGCGGGGAATCCAGCGGAAACGCGAACACGGCCTCATTCGGCAATTTACGCTCAACCGAGAACACGCGCACCTCGCAAGGCCCTCCGGGCATGACGACAGAGACTCGGATCATCGTGCGGCCCGCCCCAGACGCCCTTCGGGCTGTAGGGCCCACCAAGTCCCACGCTGACGCGCCTCCCTCTAGCGACATGGAGGAGAAGCCTCCGGCGCCTGCTTCCAAGAAGCACTCGGGCGATCCGGAGGAGGCGAAGGAGACCCCAGCTTCAAAGAAGCACGCGAAGGACGCGGGTGAAGCGAAGAAGCCCGCTTCCAAGAAGCCCAAGGTCGCGGCGGCCAAGGCGAAGGCGAAGAAGACGCCCGTCTCGCCGAAGCCCACGCGGAAGACGAAGAAGCCCGTGGTGAAGAAGCCGGCTGCCAAACCCGCTGCCAAGCAGCTTCCGAAGACGAAGGGCTCCTCGAAGGAGGGCCGGAAGACCCTGAAGCTGCCGCCCAAGCGCTCTGCTGTGCTGCTGCCCGGCCCTCACGAGGACGTGAACAGCGACTCGTCCGACACGGACATCCCGAACCCCGGGTATGTCAGTGGCGCCGACTCGCCTGCCCCTCGAGCTCGGACGTCCACGAAGGACCATTCGGCTTCCGCGAATGACGCGCCCACTTCCCCTCCGGGGCGTAGTCCGTCGCCGCATCCATCCCTGGAGGTGGACTACGAGGAGTCGGAGCCCGACGTGGACCACGAGGATGGCGAAGTCGAGTGGTCGCCCAAGCGGATCACTGATACCCAGCGGGTCCTCCATCCGGGAAGCCCCATGTCTCCCAAGACTGTGGTGGCGGTGGAACGCGCCCGACTCTTGGAAGCGTCCTTGTCGCGTCGAGACGATCCGCCCGCTGCGGTATCGGAGCCCCAGGCCATCACCAATGCCGGTGTCGACGAGGGAGTCCCTCCTGAGCTGCTTCAGCCCGAGAATCGGCAGCACCTGGCCGACCGTACTCGTCAGGAGACCTCTCAGGCGGTGGGCACCAAGCGGGATCGCGAGACCCACGCCCCTCGTACCAAAGATCAGCTACTCGCCCTGCGATACTGGACTCGAGACGAGTACCGTGAGCACCTTCGTCAGAGTTGCATGCCTGGCCCAGGCGCGCCGCAGTGCGACAAGTGTCCGGTCGTGTTCCTGGTGGACACCGGTTTCTCCCGACAACGGAATGAGACTGAGTTCGAGGGGTGGTTAGACCACTTGGGCTATCCCAGGCCCGAGTTCTTGAACTCTCCATATCGGATCGATTGGCTGGCTCAGCCTCGTCATCGATTTCGCATGGCGAAGATTGTCTCTGACAACACGTGGCCGAACCGATTCTTTGATCGCCACAAGCCCATGCCGGGCGTCATCCTCGAGGAGGTGCTTCAGAAGATACAGAAGTCTCGGCATTCGCAGCCGATAGAGCCTAAGAGTGTTCTCGGCCCTGTCAGCGCCGACCAGGTCCGTGGTCACGCTCAAAAGCGGCCACGAGGTCGGCGCAGTCCTCCTCGAGGCGAGCCCCAGGCTCCCACGAGCTACGACTAGTCGGGTAGCCCCGCCACTTTACCAGGTACTGGTACTGACCGCTACGCCCGCGGCGCTTCAGTAGCCTCTCGACATGGTAGTAGAGGACGCCCTCATTACCAAGCAGAGGCGGAGGAGCCCGCGGCTGCAGTGGTATCTGACCAAGACGCTCAGCGTCGTTCGACTGGCCCCCGTCCTGACCTGGAGAGCCATTTCTCCGGTGTGGAGTCTTGTCAGCGACTGCTGGATGGTCAGCGGACCGAGATGGTGGCGCTTCGCGCTCGCGTCCAAGATGCGAAGGCCCGCCTGGAAAAACTCCAGGATGTCCGAGAGGACTTGGACTGCCTGCGGGACCGCGTCTGGGATCTGCCTCGGCGGCTTGGTGGTGACGTTGACCGCTTCCGTGGCCGATGTTCGCAAGGCGAGGAGAACGACGAGCGGGTACGCCAGAGCTTGGAGAGGCACCTCGCCTGGTTCCGTGATCTGTACGACCGTGTAGGTTACTTGGAGGCGCGAGAGGCTCGCCGCGTAGCGGCTCGTGCTCCTGATCCGGCTCCGGCTCCGGCTCATGCGCCTGCCCCTGCCCAGCTTCCCTCGGAAGATCTCGTTCGGATGATGGCGAACGCCTTCCAGCAGTATTCTGCGACCCAGTCGGCTCCTCAGGCTCAACAGCCCCCACCGGGCGATAGGGCTTGAGCAAGCCAACGTAGAATGTGGGGTGCGTGGCCATGGACGATGGCAGGTCCAGCGTGTAGGCGTGGCCGTGGGCACCTATGACCGTGAACGGCCCCACAAAGCGAGGTCGCAGCTTGGTGCCGCCCACAGCGGAGACCGCCTGAGTAGGAAGGTTCTTGGCATTTAATAAGACTTGGTCTCCCAGCTTGAACACCTGTGTGTTCTTACGCCCTTGGCGATCACTGTGTTCCTTCTGCGTGTCTTGGGCTGCCGCCATGGCGTCACGGACGCGCTGTCTGACAGCTTCACCAGTCTCGATAAACGAGAGCAGGTTCCGTTTGACGGACGTTCTGAGGCCTTTAAGACCCCTTGGGTCTTCGGCGTTAGCCTCTCCTCCACCCAAATTCAAGGCCGGAGGCAACGTCAGTGGCGTACGCGGGTGCCGCAGACCGTTCACATAGAACGGGGTGAAGCCCGTGGACGAATGCACTGCATTGTTGAGCGCAAACTCCACTTCTGGAAGAAGCGCACTCCACTTCGTGGGCTCTGCTGCGCAGACACTGCGAAGAATGTCCTCCAGAACTCTGTTCACCCGCTCAGTCTGACCATCGGTCTGAGGATGGTCCGCTGTGGACATGTCCAACCTCGTGCCTAAGAGGCGGAAGAGGTGTTGCCAGAAGTGGGACACGAACCTTGGGTCTGTCACTCACGAAAGCCTCGGGGAGGCCGTGGTTACGAAAGACATTGTCCACAAAGAGCTGAGCTGCCTGAGGCGCAGTCACGCTTTTCCGCACAGCGGCCAGCCGCACCATCTTGCTAAGGCGGCACACAAACACCAATATGCCAGTGTGGCCCCTTGCATCAGCCGGAAGCTCAAAGATGAAGTCCATGCCCACAGAGCGCCAGCAGTCCGCCGACACCGGCAAGCTCATCAAAGGAGCGGACGCCGAGGGCGCAGGCTTGACGCGCTGACACGTCTCACATGTCTGTACGTATTTACGTACCCATTTATACATGTGGGGCCACCAGAAATTGCGGGTCACATACGTGTACGTCTTCTCCCGCCCCAGATGACCGCTAAGCGGCGTGTCATGAGCCTCGTAGAGGACACGATGACGTAGGTCCTCGTCGTTCGGAACGACAATGGGAGGCTCGTCACCCCCGTCTACTTGGTAGTAGAGCAAACCCTCCACTACCGAGTAGCGGCGCAGACGGGAGCGTTGTCGCGCCGTGAGCTCGACGGCCTTATTAGGAGCGCTCAGCGTCTCCACTAGACCTGCAAGGTCGTCGTCGTCGGCATACGCCTCGCGAATAAGCTCACAGAGCGGTGACTCAAGGTAGGCCAGATGTGCCAACTCGTAATCTGGCCGCCGGGAGAGCGCGTCCGCGAGGACATTCTGCTTTCCCGGTTTGTACTCCTTCGTGAAGTTGTATTCGGCAAAGAAGGATAGCCACCGCGCCATGCGCTGAGAGAGGTGAGGCGACGACGTCGCCGTCCTCAACGAGGCATGATCTGTGTAGATCACAAAGGGTTTTTGACCTAACAAGTGTACTCGGAACTTAACCAAGGCGTACTTCATCGCCAAGAGCTCCTTGGCGTGGACAGGGTAGTCCTTTTCCACCGCCTTCAATTGGCGAGATTGGAAAGACACTACCCTTTCCCTGCCTTCGGCATCCACCTGCAGCAGGGCACAGCCAATGGCAAAGTCAGATGCATCGCATACTACGCTGAAGGGGCGCTCCTCGTCGGGCAGCGCCAGGATCGGAGCGCTCTGAAGGCTGCTCTTGATAGCTTCAAAAGCCTGCTGAGCCTCAGAGGTCCAGGACCACACGGCATCCTTCTTGAGAAGATACGTTAGAGGCCGTGTCATCTCAGCGTAATTGGCGCTATACTTGTGCAAGTAGTTGGCCAGACCGAGCCATTTACGCAGATCCTTCTGCGAGACAGGCACCGGCCACTGTGCAATGGCACACACCTTCTCTGGGTCCGGACGGACACCGTCCTTCTCAAGGAAGCAGCCCAAAAAAGGAATCTCTTCCGCCCCAAAGATGCACTTGTTGATGTTAGCATAGAGGCGATTCTCGCGCATGCACAAGAGCACCTCACGGAGGTGGCCAAGATGGGCTTCGACGGCCGTCTTCCCTGCCGACGCACGACTGTGCACGAAGATATCGTCGAAGTACGTCTGTACGAATTGCCGCATCGGCCTGAAGAGTTGGGTTACGAGCCTGTTGAACGTGGCGGGTGCGTTGGACAGCCCCTGGGGCATTACCAACCATTCCCAGAACATCCCACTGGGAGTGCTCACTGCAGTAAGTGGGATGTCCGATTCCCGCATCAGCAACTGATAGTAGCCGTCGACCATGTCGAGTGCACTAAAGATCGTGCAACCAGCCATGTTGTTCTGCAACACATCCTTCCGAGGAATAGGCGTCGACACCGGAATGGTTGCCGCGTTCAACTTGTTGAAGGCGTGCACCATGCGCCACTTCTCGTTGGCCTTGCGCACACAGAACGTCGGGGACGAATGTGGTGACTTGGACTCGCGCACCATGCCAGCGGCGTGCTTTGCCGCGAAGAAGGCGTTGATTACATCGACCTGTTCCTTCGGAAGCGGCCACTGCCTCGTGGTACAGTACTTAGTACCGGGTACGAGATCAATCTCATGCCTCACGCCCCGATCCGGGGGAAGGACCGAAGGAGGGTCGTCGCTAACGACATCCGAAAACTCCTTCAGAAGGGCGTAATACGGATCCGAAGGGTCCTTCAAGATGGCAGCGCCATCCCGCGTCTGCCTCTGAGAGGTTCGTTCATCTTCCAACACCTCGGGATCCATGATCGACGAGGAGTTGAGCTCCAGTGAGCTTCCCTCTGGGCGAAGCAGAACCACTTCTGCCAACTCTTCCGCCTTGAGAGAGTTCATAAACTCGACATACGAAAGCTCCTCGAGCTCAAGTAGCTCTGCTACTGTGGGTAATAGAGTCAACACCTCCCCCACCTTGGGTTCGCCCGTGAAGACGTCGAACACCTGAGGAACCTTGTCCTCAGCCGCGGAATCCGCATCGCGGCTAGACGCCTCTTCCTTGGGCGCGCTCGTGACCTTGTCACTCTTCTTGCTTTTACAAGTGGGAGTCCCTGCTCGACCAATCGTGGTTGCGCGAGCCCCAGCTCTAGCGCCCTTCGCCGCGTGAGCTGAACCAGCTACAACGCCTTGCGTAGTGGGAGTTCCGACTCGACCACTCTTGTTTGCGCGAGCCACAACTCCAGCGCCTTCCTCGACGTAAGCTGAACCAGCCACCACGCCTCGCGTAGGGGGAGCTCGGACGCTATCACCCCTTCCTGCGCGAGCTGCTTCAGCGTCCGCGCCTTGAGTCTTCACTGCCCCGTGGGCAAGTGCAACTCGGTTGCAAACTGCAGAATCTTTTTCCCCAACCTGAGAGGTACTAGGATCCTGTGGATCTTCTCCACCACCTACCTCGAGCTCCCGCGCTCGTGGAGGCAATGTCATGGGCAGTTCCAACACTTCTGAAGTGCCGGCAAACTGCCGTTCGCCGCGTGGCACACGGTGCTCATGCACAAACCCGTCTCGGGAAGAGGAGGGGACATGACCCGCCAGGGCTCTATCCGCGAGGGGGTTGTGGCTGGCACCAATGGTGCGACTACGCCAGCCTATCCCCGGCTCGTGCTTGGCAAGCCAAGGCATGCCGAGGATAAGATCGTACCGCTCATCCATGTCCAAGACAATGAACGGTTCGACCGAATTGAAGTCATCAAACTTCACGCTTAAGGGTATGGTAACCTTGCGTGTAGACACGATGAAGCCAGTCGCTAAGCGAACAGATACATTGGTATTACTCTTAGAAGCTTCTAAAGCACTAGCATACAATGTACTGTTCCTAGCCACACTGGCTTTCGTCGCAAGTTGAACGACGCTCCTGAATCGATCAGGACTGTCATCGGCTCCGGATACCCTTTCACGACGGCAGTGACGGCCACGAGGTTAGACCGCGCGGCGGCCACGGAGAGACACAGAAATGTCTTCCCAGGGGCTTGCTCCTTTGGAGAGGGTGGTGAGGAACTCACCTTCCTCGAAGAGGAGCGAAGTCTCCCCGCAGGGCGTCCCGCCCCTACTGGGAGTCGCCGTTTTCCGACTCCGTCGCCTCGAGGCTGTTGAGAGCCGGTCGCGCTGCGAACTTCTTGTCGCGTGGCGCCTTCCATGGGTTGGTGGGGCAGTTCCGACGGAAGTGACCAGGTTGGTTACAACCGAAACAGCGACCACTCGCCCGTTGCGTCTTCTGGGAGCGTGCCGACTCGGCAAGGGAGATTTCCATCGGAGTGCGACCCTCACTGGCCTCGAAATGAGGCGTGTGCCCTTGCGCTGAGCGCACGCAGTGGTCATCCAACATACCGATGTGGACCGCCTCGTTAAAGGTTTTTGGCTGGCGCCGGAAGAGCTCCGTCCGAACCGGACCCATGCGGACACCATCCATGAAGACAGTCACCTTGCCGTCCTCAGAGAAAGGTGCGCCGGCCATAGCGGCTTCGAGGTTATGGATCTCTATAACGTAGTCTTGAAGCGACCGCTTGCCTTGCCTGCACCGCAAGAAACTGGATCGGTGGCGGTATGCCACATTGGCAAGGAGGAAGGTGGAGCGCAGCTCCTGTTCCATAAACGCCCACGAGGTCAAGTACCCCGGCGTCGCCGTTTCACGGGTCATAGCTGATGCGCGTGGGCGCCCTCCAAGGTTGGATAGCGTGAACGCCACCTGAGCCCGCGCGTCGTAGATCTGACCAGCGCTCAGCGCGATCTCGATCTCGATCTCGCGAACTCAGAAGACAAGACTCTCTGAGTCTTTGCCGTGGAACGTCGGAACCGACATCTTGACGGGCTTCGTCGTGATTGGACGCACAGCGAATGAGGTCGTGTTCGTGGCGGACGCTTGTGCCGCACTCTGTGCCTCAGCTCGCATCGTCGCACGAGCGGCTTCCTGCGCAGCGGCGCTCACGTGAGTAATCAGCGACGACTTGTTCTTGTCGAAGCGTTCCACGCGCGCCCTTTGCTGCTCAGCAGGAAGGTTGGGGAATCCAGCGAAGGCTGCCTCGCCCAGGAGACTGACCATCTTCTCCAGCGTAGCCCAGTGGGCATCGGAGAGGTGAGGAAAGTCCTGCCCCGCCGGCAGCCGACTCCCTGAGTCTTCCATACTCAAAGAGACCCTGATTGTAGAGACCCGCGTCGGTCGCGGGATTGACTACAAGTGCTACCACGTGTGACGGGGGTCACACGCACCGTAGCTTAGAGGAAGCGTAACACGCTAACCACAACAGACGGGTGGCGTCTCTGTTGCTGCTTATGCAAAAGGCCCTGCCTTATCGGTCCGCTTTAGTACCGGGTACTTAAAGGGACTTGCACACTTGTAGGTTAGAGTTAAACTGGCTTGTATTAATAACACTCATAAAGTTCTATCTACTGCTTTCTATCTGCATACTGAACCCCTGTCTAAATTGCGATCTTCCTCAGCGGTTGGCTCTCGTGCATCGTGGTCCTTAAGTACGACCGACCCCTAACTTAACATAGTACGTTTGGGGAGATCTGCCGTGAATACTCTATAAGATATATTATAAGGGCCACTGGTACACAGTACCCATCGTGGTGTGTGACACTCAGTTCTTGTGGGCCACACCGGTCGGTGTGGTCCACACCAGAGAACATCCATTTTCCTTGAAAAGGACACTGGCCAATCCTGGTCCCATTACACCGTAGGAGTGTTGGCAGTCCATTTCAATGGACTTTGTGTTTGGTCTTCCGCCTGATAACAAGCGGAGGACTGGTATTGTGGTCTTTGTTGACCGGTTCAGCAAGGTGGTGCATCTTGCTGCAGTGCCAGCCGAAGTGACAGCCAAGCAGACGGCACGTCTGTTTGTTGACATGGTGTTTAGACACCATGGCATGCCGATCGACATTGTGTCTGATCGTGATCCGCGCTTCACAGCGCGTTTCTGGCAAAAGTGTTTGAACTTCTTGGCACGCAGCTGTCCATGTCGACTGCGGATCATCCGCATACCGACGGACAAACTGAGCGCGTCAACCGGGTATTGGTTGACGCTCTGAAGAGCTACGCTCACTCGTTCCAATACTGGAGCGACTGCTTGCCGATGGCAGAGTTTGCCATCAACAACTCGGTGCATGTCTCGACTGGACATACACCGTTTTACGTGAACGCCATGAGGCATCCACGCGTACCGAGCGTACTCGGTCCGGTAGCTCCATCCTTAAGTGGAGGAGGGTATCCGGTTTCAACCAAACCGAATGAACACGCTGATACGATCAACATATCAGCTGTGTCGACACGCGCACGGACTGCGCGTAGTCCATTCGACGAGAGCGCAATGTCTACGCCGGGCGTAGACACTCTCAACAACAACAACCACACACAGGCCGGGCCTGTAGTGAACACGAACAGCGGGTTGATCAAGGAGTTCAAGTCGAAGGCAATGGACTTTGTCCAGCGCCGCCAAGCCGTAATACGGTTTGGGAAGATGCTATTGCAGCTTCTGTCGATCGACAGAAGCTGAACGCAGACAACAATGGCAGAGGGAACACAAATGAATTCAAAGTGGGTTCATTAGTTCTGTTAGCTACACAGAACCTAGCTGGACATGCAGTTTCCGACTTCGGAGCAAGCAAGCTTGCCCCGCGCTTCATCGGGTCATGCACCGTGTTGGCGAAGCATGGCAACGCGTACACGCTAGACATACCGTCCAGCATGCGCCTCCACCCAACCTTTTGCGTTGGGCGGCTGAAGCCTTACTCGCAACACGAGTCACCTACTCCCGGTGACTCGGCGCGACCCTCGTCTCGAGCGCGGAGACACGTTGCCCCAAATGCGCAACGATCGACCCTAGGTCGACCTGGGTATTCGAAGCGGTCTGTCCAGCCTGACAGATCCGGGCCTTCAAGAGCTTCAGCTCCTGTCTTATCTCGGCGAGCTCAACCGTCTGGAGGTTCTCCACCGCCTCCAGACGATCCCAGACCTCGGCCGGCGACGGTCCGTGACGTCTTCCCACCGCCGCCGCCCCCGTTGCGAGACGCACGTGGGGAAACTCGCTGGATTGTCCAGCGAATTGTTGATCATCAACTTCAACAAAAATCCCTCAGGCTACCGCGAGCGAGTCCGCTCTGCGAGCGAGCGCTACGAGCGCTTCTCGAAGCAGCCCAAGATTATGCGGCTGCACGATGGTGCAGTCGAGGCGGGGATACCGTGCGCAGCGCCGGCTGGTGTTGCGTGCGAGCGCTGCCAAGCTGGGGCAGTGCGGCTGTCCGAACGGGACCTTAACGGGTACACTGGTATTAGTGTGCCTGTGGAGTTGAAGACACTGCGTGAGAAGTAGATCACGCAATTGTCGGCCGCGAGTGCTGAGGGTGAGCGCAACACTCAGCCGAGGGCTGTAGGCAACTACAGCTCTCGCTCAAGTTTTACGCCCTTCGGCGGAGCTGCTGGTGGCGGGATTCGTACTCCATCACCATTTTACACATTCGTCTAACCTCACGTTAGTGCAACATGCACTAATGGATACATTCAGGTGGGCCACATTGCAGTGTGGTCACCATTCATATTAGGAAGCAGTCCTATTGGTCAGAAAGCAGGGTCTTTCTGCCAGTAATACTCAAGCATTAGGTCAGAGTTTCTGCCAACCACTCGTTGGCAGAACCCCTCTTTATAGATATCAGTTTTAGGAGGAAAGCCACAGTTAACATTCAATTCAGTTCTCATTTTACCGCAAAAGCTACTATTTGTACCTTTACTTAGATCAACTTATACTTGTGGATACAAGTATACTTAAATACACCTTACGCTTCCTCATACACGTGCGCTCACGTGTAAGCTAAAGTACAGACAACGACGCAGAAATCCGGCACCACTGAATGTCATCCCCCATAGTAAAATAACGAGAAATCCCCGTCCATTACCACAGGGAACTGCAGAAACAACACACGTAATTTCATATAAAGTACTTAAAAGCATATGATACACAAAGATGAAGCCTACTGATCAAATCTGATTGGCTGGAGAGGTCCACATGCACGGCTTTGTCTTGCCGGATTTTTGTGTCGGCCGGATTTCTGCGTCGTTGTCTGTATTGGGCTAAGTAAGCCCATTACAATTACGATCGAATAATCGCGTAGTGCTATTACAGCTCCATTCGCCGAGGGTGGTCCTCAGGGTCATCAGGATCAAGAAACGACCCACGTTATATCCCCCGCCAGCGTATGTTCAGACGATGACGAGTAGTTTGGTCGAACACAACATAAAAGAGCTGGCGGAGTCGTTAGCGACCAAAGAAGAAGAGGGCTCGACTGTGATATGGGAGATATTCAAGCGAACATTGGCAGAAGACCTCCGAAATCTCAAACACGACACGTGAAAACGAATGACAAATGGGTACAGGCAGTGCATCAAAAGGCAACTTGCGAAAATTAAAGAAGGGCAACAAAACAAGGACGCTACCAGAGCTGATCTACTAGACGCTCTACACCAAGCGCAGGAGGCACGACGGGCCTTAAACCGCAAAGTCTTGGTGGCGAATAACGCATGGAGCTCTAAGGCGTCAACCAGGAGATTTTTCGGAGGGTCTGCAATAGGTACGACTATAACACCATCCCGACCCTGGTGCCGAAGCATGGAGGGACCCGCATGACAAGGCAAACATCTTGGCGGACAGCTGAACATAAACATTTAATGGTGAAGTCGAATCAAAAGATACCATGGACGAGTTTATTACAAGGTACAGCAGGAGCTGGATGTTGAAATCACCGAGGAAGAGGTGGCTGCATCTATTGCTAGGTGCAAACCAGGAAAGGTCTGCGGTCCAAATCAACCCGAAAACGAGTGGTACAGAGATAATGAAGCACAGTTGACGCCAGACTTGACAAGGTTGTGCATTGACTGCGTGGACATAGGTCACACACCGTCCAGCATCCTTGAAGCATACATCTACAGCATCAGCAAAGGCGGAGATTCTTTTGCTCCCTGAACTGCACTCGTGAGCTCTGATTACAAAACATTTACGCGTATCTTGGCCGGGTGCGTACGCAAATTTATCACACGGCTGGCCAACCACAGACAAAAGAAATATGTAGGAACAATGGAAAACTCAGCGAGGCGCAAGTGCTCTTGCTGGGCTTTGCCAAGGCATAAGACTCCTTCGACAGGGACTTCCTGCTGGCAATACTGAAAGCAAAAGGTTTTCCACCTAAATTACGCAGAATCATACGGGCTACTCTCGGGAACCCAACAGTGCAGTTCTTAGCAAATAGTCATCTGTCCGACAACCTCGCAGTCACCAGCGGCATCAGACAAGGTTGCCCCCTCGCACCACTACTATTCGTCATTGCGGTCGACTTGCTGATTGAAAAAGTGCAAGGACTGAAAAGCATCCTGCTAGGAGGAATGATGAATGAGGCTTCGCTAAAAGTGGCGGGCTACGCGGAAGACGCCGCAATTTATATAGCCCACAAACAGATGCAGACCATCGCCATTCAAGCGGTGACGCAATTCGCTAGGGTATCCGGATTGAATTTAAATGGGACTAAGTCGGCTGCAATAAATTTAGGGATCCGGATAGTCAGGATGACGAACATAATGAAGTACTGGAACCGGATGACAAACAAGAGGAAGTGCGAAACCAAGGGGCAAGACCCTGAGGTAGAAAGAACAAAAGTGGAGGCAACGAACACAGCGAGGTACATTGGACATATTGTAGGTTCTAGAGATACGATGGAAGATGCGTGGGGCAAGGCGTTTACAGCATTAAGAAATCGACTAGTGCTTGCAGAAGCTAAGACGAACAGAGAGCGAACAGAGAGCGGCTATAGCAGCAGCCATCATTATACCCAAAATGATGTACAGCTTGTACTCCCACTTCCGACACCTAGAAAAAATATCCTTAATAATACGTTATCAGCTTAAACAGGGATGCTTAGCGCGCGTCCACCACTCGCCGCAGACTGGCTTCTGAGCGCTGAGGCCCCCTTCCGAGGGAGCAATGGGACGCTGGCTGACGATCGAGAACAAGCGCGAGCTGATTGACAAGAGCGCAGCGGAGCCTGGCATGACCCATTCAGAGCTAGCGCGGTGGTCCAAGCGAGCATTCCGCTTGCGCAAAGCCCCAGCCCGCAACACAGTATCTGACATACTAAAGAACGCAAGCACTATCAAGAAACCAGAGTACGGTGAGGGCAAACGGCGTAACCCGCTAAAGGTAAAGGCGCCTGCCTTAGAAAAGAATTTAGAGGAGTGGGTGGGTAGCGTAAAAGCGAGGGGGCTGTGTCTTAACCGCAAAGCTATCACTAGGAAGGCCGAGCAGATTCGAGAAGATGTAGGCGGGCCTGCGCTCGATGTCGGACTCTCCGTTGGCTGGCTGACCGGGTTTCTCAAGCGGCACAAGCTACGCTACAGACCGCGACACGGCGAGGCTGGCTCTGCTGACGCCGACGTAGTGAGAGAAGGACGCCATGCCATCCACGAGATCGCCGACTGCTACGACGCCCACGACACCTACAACATGGACGAGGCCGGGCTGTACTACGCAGCCGCGTCTGGGCGGAGTATTTGCACGGCAACAACAAAAGGCGTCAAGAAAACAAGACTCAGCTAATGCTAGCGCTGACTACCAATGCAGACGGGAGCGACTCGCTCCCCGTTTTGTTTATTGGCAAGGCCCAAAAGCCGCGGTGCTTTGGTAAGAAGACGGCTGAACAGCTCGGCTACCTGTATCGCAAGAGTACCAAGGCCTGGATGAACTCGAAGATCTACCAGAACTGGTTGCTGCAGTTGGACAAGGAGATGCGTGCTGCGAAGCGGCATATCCTGCTGCTGGTTGATAACGTGTCCTTCCATGCTCTCGGCGACATGGTGCTGACGAACATCAAAGTTCAGAAGCTGCCGGCCAATACTACCACCTATCTGCAGCCTCTGAACGCCGGTGTTATTGCGTCCTTCAAGGCACGCTTTAGGTCGTTACAGATTGACCACGGGATCGAAAGGTTTGAGGCTGATGCAAATGTTAATGGGCAGTCTGCATACAAAATAGACCAACTTCAGGCGATGCAATGGAGCTCGCTGCTGTGGTCGTCTACGGAGGCCAAGACGGTGGCGCACTGTTGGCAAAATACTGGTTTTGCGACTCCCCTTCGTGGAAACGACGAGCCGGACGAAGACAGCGAGGACGAGGGCGTTGAAGAGGGCGATACCGACGGCGAGATTGTTGATCTGATGCTCAAAGTGGCGTCAATTAGTCTGTAGTGGCTAAATCCTGCAATAATTTTTCATGTACATGAAAAATACACAACAGCTAGTGTCGGAAGTGGTAGTACTACCTGTACGTTGCAAGGCACGCGTGGCCCAGCGCGGAGATCATAAAATAAGCCGACTTAAGCATCCGGCACTATGTTTGGAAATCGGTGTTTGCAGTTGCTACCAAACCTACTGTTGGTTGGATACAAGCGGCTGTGGCTGGGAAGTATACACGACAAGGGGGACTTGGTGTTCCTGATATAAGAGTGAAACTGATGACGCTAAGTGCATCAGTGGTAGGTGCATGGGCTCTCGAGCAAAAAGAGGAACATGAACGGCTACTCATCGACTGATGCCCGAACTTCATCTCCTCGCTGGCCCAGTCGCTTTACTAGACCCTCGGTATCAGGAAGGCATTCGGCGCCGCTTACCATCCTCAGATGCAGGGTTTGGTTGAACACTTGAATGACACTTTGCTAGGAATACTCAGGATGTACGTGGATAAGCCCAGACGGACTGGGATTTGTACTTAACTCACGTGCTATTTGCGTATCTGACTTCGTAACACGAGGCACCGGGAGATTCCCCATTTTCAGTCTGTACGAGCGGGACCCTGTGCTACCTCTCGATTTGGCGTTCCTCAACACTAACGAGGACTGGAAGAGCAACGAAGTTGCAGCGTATAGACGTAAAATATTCTTGTCGTTGCGAGCTTTGCGAAGGATGGTCGAGAGACAACTGTTGAAGGCGCAGGACCGCCGTGAACGCAGGATCGAGGACCAGGCTGCTGTGAAGTTTGACGAAAGAGATGTTGTGTGGGTTTACCAGTATTTCCGCGCTTGACGAGGTGAGCGCCGAACGAAGAAACTAGTTTTTCTTGGCACGGACCGTACCAGGTGGTCGGACAAGTCGGGGAGAACACCTACCGCGTAGCGATGCCCTCCCATCTCGATTGTGTGGTCACCGTCAACGTGAATCGGCTTAAGAGGTTCCAAGGTAGATGGGTCGATCTTTTCCGAACGAAGTTCCTGAAGGTGTGCAGTCGACCCCAGGAGTTGATCAAGGGCCTCTCACTGAAGAGGATCTGCCCTCCACCAGCTTCGTTGAACGGCATTCGATCGGAGGCAAGGAGACGGCGATCTGGGGCTTCGAACCCCATCATGGACGTGCTAGCCGAGCGTGTCTACAATCGCGAGGAGCAGTACTTGGTACTGACGGCTACGTACGATGTTTGTGGGAGGCCCACGGTCTCTCTTCTCGCTACCTACAAATTTTTGATCGATGCGTTCGAGGACGAGTGGCGGAGAGATAAGAGCTTGCCGGAATTGCTGCGAAGTGTTCGTCTTTCTGAAGCCAATTTGGCTGCGGACGAAGATGAACTACTGTTTTAGAGTGGTGGCGTGGCCCTGCGGGCCGTCGCGTGTGTCCGTCCAACTCCCCGATGAGAGGGAGTGAAGTCGGCGAGATTGTGGAATATTGTATGGCATGAAGCCGTGCCTGTGTAGAGAGATTGAATTTGGCAGCCAGTGGCTGCCCCTACATGATGAAAAGGTTGAAAATGAAGCTTGGCCAATTGTCAAGCCAGGAGAAAGACACATTGAATCCAATTGGAGTGGCGACCGTAAACGGAATATGAATTGATTGTTAATGGAGAGGCTGAACTAGTGGGCGTCACCTTGGCCAACGACATCAAGACCCCGGCTTACTTGATCTCCAACTTGGGGGCGAGCTCGTTGACCTTCCGGAGGAGGATCGCCGTGGAGGACGAGTCACTGCTCTCGTCGTTGTTGTTGCCCTGTGAAATTTCCTCGACGACCTGCGACTGGTCTCCGGTCACGTCAATGACCTCGTCGGCCGTCTTGCTTGTAGCGTCGTCGTCACCTTGAGCTGCTACCACGTCGTCGTAATCCACGGGGAGACCTTCGTCCGAAGCCAGCGCTGTGTGCGATCTGTCGGATTTCTTGAAATGATCGTAGCCGCTCTTCGTCACCTCCTTCGGATCGAAGGCCATCGCCCGGGGAATCTCGTCAGTCGAGTCTTGCAGCTGCGCATCGACGGTGGCTTGATGGTCGCGAATCCGAGTATTCTCGATTAGAGCCTTCCAGATGCCCACATTGAGGTTACCCTTCTAATGCTTGCGGGCGGGTCGCTGCGACGTCACGTCGAGGCGTACCCGGGCCAACGCCAAGTCGCTCAGACGATTCTTGGGCTTCTTGAAGGCGGGGTACAGGGCGCCTTCCAGCACGAGCAGCAACGTCATGTTATTGTATGCGTTTTGTCCAGACGGCCAGGAGTCATGGCCGAATGAATCTGAGTATTGTACTTGAACTTGCTAGCTCTCCAAGATTTTCGCTGGTGGGCCCGGCCGAAGCCGACCCGGCGGAGGAAGTCTTGCCGGGGACCCCCCCCCCACCACCACGTCAGGAGAGTGTTTCCACTGTACTCCAGGCGGTGGAGGAAGTTGTAGTAGCCGAAAGTGGTGATGTACATGCTGATGAAAACCAATCGGGCGGTCACCGCCTCCATCATGCGCTTACGCCGCTGAGTAAGCGCAGCGTTAGACGGAAGCGGTACGTGGGGTCCCCATCCCACAAGACACGCCGGCCATTCATCCAGAACCGCCGGTGCTCCATGTGCAGTTCCGGGTACTCGACGGGATCGTACCAGAGCTGGATGCCCACCCAGGGGTACGCCATCACATACATCGTCGTCCTTCTTCTTCTTACCGGTCAGCTTGGAAGCGGCGGGCGCCATCGTCGGAGAAGCCGAGTCGTGTCTTGAGTTGCATAGTGCAGATTGAAGAGTGAGGGACCGAACCGTTCCAGGAGGAACGCTGACGGGCCCTGACCTCAGAGATTATCGCGAATGGCCGCCAGAACGGGGCCAAGGCAATTTCCGATTGAAGTTGAACCCCCTGTCGCTCCGGTCGGGTAGCGTGGACAACGGGCTGCATGCAGGTTTGCGAGCGACGCGATGGACGCCTGCTAGCTGAACATGGCGGTCGACTACTCTCGCTTGGTGGAGGCGTGCCGCATAGACAATAGGCTTTGGTGCTGCGGCGTTGAAGTAGCAAGATGGAGATATCCTGGGAAGCCCCGCAGAATCGCTATTCGTCGGTGGAAGTGGCACTCCTCGCTACCGAGTCCTGCCTCGTAGGCGTGCTCATGTGGGAATTGACGGCGCCCGTACGGGATGTTGGTTGGGCTTTCGTCGGAGAAGTGTGGCGAGTGGTGAAGCATGTTCGGCAAGTTTCTAACTCGCTACCAGGAAGTGTTCAGGCACCCTGGTGCTCGGAGTCTGTGAGGACCGGCAGACGCCCTGGCGCTATGGGGCGCACTACTCGCAGTTCTTGGTCAAGTGTTAGAGGACAAGGAGGACGAATACGGTCCCTATGGACGGACGTTACGGGCGTGTTTGGTAGCGCTGCGCGTCATTTACTACGACTACTTGCCCGATCTCAGCGTGGGCACGGAGCGTTCAGTCACCAGGTACTACTGGGCGTCTTTTGGGGCTTGTCTGGCGTTGTGTACGCGTATGTACGCGGTGGCCCAGTTTGTCTGCTGGTTGCTGCTGCTAGTGCTCTCGCTGGCCGTGCACATACCGCTAGCTTGCTACGATTTACTGGAGTTTAGTCTATGCGGAGTTGTCGGCGTCGTGGTCCTGCTGTTGGCCCTCAATTCTGTGAACTTCTATATTCGATGGGTCGCCCGGGGAATGGAGGCGAGCGCAGCCGTATGTCTCGTGGGTGTCGTGGCTTACCTATGTAGGATCAGTGACGTGGAAGGCAAGGTGCAGCAGACCACCTAGGGCTGTAATGAAGAACGCCTTGAACAGCATGTGTACCTGTTCATCCGCCCGGCGCCGACGAGAGGCCGCCAATCTACGTCAGCTTCGCATCGCTGACGTCGAAGGCTTCGACGAGTCCACGAGGCTGTCGACGGTATCAACCTAGACATTGTGGAGGATGGTGGTTGGCCTCGTGAAGCCATCGCCGCGGATGTCCTGAAGGCTGCCCACCTCCTGACTTCGCTTCAGCAAGAATTGAGCCTGCACCCTCGGGTCCGCCGGGGGTGGCGGACTTCAAGTCGAGGATAATGTCCTGAGTCCGGGTGGCACCGACGCGCCAAGGGACCTTCGGCAGCAGGTTCCAAGTCGTGCCGGCGACCGTCACCAAGGGGCTGCTGCTGCTCGGCACATGGGTACACCCTCCTTGGGGATGGGCTCGGCTGGTGTGCCGTACCCAGCTTAGTAGAAGAAGATACACCCCTGGAAAAGATGACGCGAGGTCGGCATCGACGGATGCGTTACGAGGTCAAGGCCGCCTAGGACGGACGTCACGGCGGCGGGGCAAGTTGCGTGCAGCCCCTCGGCGGAAGGCTGTCACGTTGCAGGACGCAGGTCGCCTCTTGAAAGACCAAGGGCGGAGCCGAGAGGGTGGCACCTCCACGAGGTGTGTGCGTGTCGCCGATGCGCTTTCATTTAGGTCAGTCGTACATTTTCACTGCCAAGAACACTTACAAGTTGACATTCATTGTTACCTTGTTGGGTGGTTCATTTTTGCATCTCTATTGCTCAGTTAAGTTTAGCCCCCCCTCTCACTAAAGAGCCCGCAGCTACTCGCCCTACGGTCAGGGGAGGTGCGCGACACAACGCCATTCCTACACGACTGCATGGTGCGGTGGTAATTGTGCTCTCCAATACGTAAACAGCATGTAATGCGATAAGGTGTTGTTGCCTGCAGTTTTGAGCTACAGATCCAGCACCAAATATACTATTTTAAATATAAGTACTCCAATTAGTGGTCTTATACTACTCACAATTTCACGGAGGGGACGAACCGAACCAACAATCCCACTTTTTCGTCTCTTGGGAGTCCTTGAAATGGGCTCCACTGATTTAGCGCTCCGGGCTCATAAAAAATTGGGCTCGCCAATAATTACATACTTAAGTAGTGCCGGTGTTTAAGCAAATCAGCCAATAGTAGCAAGGGCTTGCTCGGGCTCGTGCTAAATCGAGGGGCCTGATTTTGGTAAATCTGGGCTCCCCTGTTTGAAACGGAGCCGAACTATTAATATTCCGGGAGCCCGGTTCCCTCGAAGTTCGGGCTCCCTTTGGAGAGGGGAGTCCGGGTTCGGGCTCAGTTCGTCCCCTCCGTGCACTACATGTATAATAGGGGGGTTCAGTTAATCATTTTTTCAAACGATGAGCCCAAGGAATGAGCTCATTCCTTGGGCTCATTCCTTCCAAGAGCCTCATTTCTTGGTCAGTAAAAACCCTGTTAAACTGATGTGCATCGGTTTCGTCAGGTTATCGATTAACAGCAGCAAAAACACCGCACTCCGCACTCGTACTCAAAAGGAAACCACGCAAGAGCTCCGCGGGAGGTGGCTTCGAAGAAGATGACTCTAAAGAAGAAGGCTCAACCAAAGAAGACCCAGTAGAGGAAGGCCTCGCGCGTGGAGGCCCAGCAAGTGAACGCTCCACAGCAGAAGGCTAGCAAGACGAATGCATCGCAGAATTCAGCTCCATCGAAGGTGTCCAAGCCCAAGCGAACTCTGCAGATGCAGCCGAAATCCAACAAGCTAACATCACGGCCAAAGGCACTAGTAGCAGTGCAAGCGATGCATAATGCGGGGTCAGAGATGCTGGAGGAGTCAGAAGAGATGGAGGAGGCCTCGCAGGACGATACGGAGGAGCTCTCCGACTTGGAGCTTGCTGACGAGCTGGAACAGATGGCCGAAGACATCTCCAGCGAGATGGAGACGAAGATGCGGGCCCCGGGCAAGTACGCGCACACGACACGTGTCCAACTCGGTGGGATGATCTGCTTGATGGAGAAGCCAAGCAATCGCGACATCTATCTTGGCGAGTAAACAGCTGGAAAGGGCATGGCCCATGGAGCAGGTGTGACTAAGCTGTCTGGTTTTGCTAGCATGGCGGAGTATGTTCACAACTACGCGATGAAGAACGATGCTGCGGACCCTCGGCACAGCAGCAAGTGGGACAAGAAAACCTGCCAGAGTCGCTGGAACGCAGTTCAAGTGCTACAAAGCTACCCGCGAGCGCGTGATGAAACAGACTGGGTTCGGGGTAACTGAAGAGATGATGATGCGTGGCGTCCAAGTTGAAGATTTGATTGAGAAGGCATGCCCATTTTACGAGCGAATGGATGCGATGTTTTGGGAGCAGGCCAACGTTGAACCAGTCTCTCAAATACATGAGCCGGTCCTCAGTGAGGATGAAGACATGCGTGTAGTTGGAACAGCGGCTGGATTAAATTGTCAACAGGCTGGAGAGAATGCACGCGATCCAGATGTTCATGAGTTCCGTTTTCCTGACTATCTTGAACGCTTTGAGGCTGGCAACGCCAGTGATAGCGATGAGACTGTTCTCAGTTTCAGTGGGGTAAATGCGAATTACAGGTCCGCCACCGTAGGCATTGAGAATCAATGTCCGACCCCGTCCGCGCCGGTTGCGGTGATGCATTACCGACAAATCTAAGCAGCCCAAAAAGGGGTTCTGAGCGCAATGCCCCAGCAACTCGGCGCCCACTCAGCGAGTTGCTCAATACTAGCAACCGGCCCCGTTTTTCTTGGGCTGCGACGGCGAATAGGCAGCTACTACCAGCAACGACTAGTTCACCGCGAAATCCAAGTGGTGAGCACGAAGACGCTGAAATCGTCGAGCCCTCGAGTCGAGATGCAAGTGCCGCACATCTCCCACTATCGAGACCGACGGCTACGCGAACAGCGTCGCCAAGGGCTCCTACCATCAGGACTACTGTTGCCGCGACTTCAGCCTCGACCAAGGCTGCTACTGCTGGGAAGGCTGCTGCGGCAAAATCTGCTGCAGCTAAAGGAGCGGAAAAAGCGCAGGCTTTGAAGCACGAAGATTTTGGTTCGGTGTTTGCTGTGGAGTCGGAGAAAAACGAGGCGCTCTGCTGAGAAGCGAGCTAAGCTGAATATTGTTTCCCAGGAGAAGCAATTTGAAGCAACGATGGCGTTTAAACAGAAGCAGCTGGAGGAACAAACAGAGGCGCGGCGCCAAGCAAAACTTGAGCGTGAAGAGGAGCGTCAACAAAAACGGCAAGACAAAGAGATGAAGATCGTCGTAAGATGGCTGTTGAGCTGATTATTGCTGGAAAATCCCGTGAGGAGGTGGCAGAGCTTGTGAATTACTACTTGCCTACCTATCAAGCAACACGGTCTTGATGCGCTCGCGTTTTTCTTTTGCTGTCTTGCCGTCGGGGCCAGAGTTGATATCAGTGTCATCGTCGTCTTCGTCATCGAGAGCCGCGTCGTCCCATTCATCGAAGAGCGCGATGCCGATGTTGTGGAGCATGACGCAGGCCAGGATGTGGTTGTTCACGTGGCGATAGTCTTTTTTCGGTTGATCTGCGTGCGACTTCCCTTTAGCGACATCCAGCGGTTCTTATAAAGCCCAATGCAGTTCTCATTTATGACGCGAGCCGATGAAATAACTTCGTTGTAGAATGCGTTCTCAGCTTTTAAAGCTGCCGGCAGCTTGTACGGTGTTATCAAGCGTGGGGTGAGGTGTCACCAATTAGATACTGGTCACTCGAGAAGAACCGCTCTGGATGCTGAGCTAGAGGTGTCTTTGAAAACACCGTCGAATCGCAGCAAGATCCCGGCCAGCCCGTGAACGCGTGCAGAATCACCTTGTCCTCGTTGCACACGATCTGCACGTTGAAGCTGTAGCGACACTTGCGATTGTAGTGCAACGCGCCGTTGATGTGTGGCTTTTGGTCCAGTATCACGTGCGTTCCATCCACGAAGCCCACCACGCCTTCGACTAGCCCGAAGCGCTCTTCATGAAACGCAGACGACTCAATGCGCTTCTGATGACTTGGCCACGCGACGAAACTTGCGTAGTACCGCAGCAGAGCTTTCTGCACTCGTCGAACGTATGTTGAAACGGTACCAGCGCCGATACCATAGTTCATAACAAAGTGAGAGACAGAGTTCCCGTTTCTGTGAGCAGCGTACCATTCTAGCGTCACGGCAAGTTGTACTGCCACGTCACGTTGAGGTCTTTTCGTGCTGTTGCGCTTCGGCTGGAAGACCACGTCGTCGCATATCAGGTCAAGAAGCACGTTGAAGGTGTTCTTCGAGACGCGGGTAAACGTGCGGAACTCCGCATCTCCAAGCGTGTACAGCAAGCCCTGATGTGCCGTTGATCGCACAACATTCTTGCGCGGTACCGAGTAGCGCGCCGAGTCCAACGCGTGCCGCAGCTTCACGAGATCTGACAGGACGTCGTCTTCTGCGGCGTCTCCTCCGCCGTGCCCCACACGATTCGCCTCCTGTAGTTGCTGGGTCATCGCTAGCTGGAAGATGGTAGCCGTCACGCCGCGCTTAACCTTCTTAAAGTCGGAAGGAGGCATGTTGCCCGCAAATATTAAATATAAAAGTGGGGTTCTCCTGAAGCTGAGCGGTGAGGCTGGAAAGATTCGTGTTGCTAATTTTAACTGACCCCCCCATGAAAATCATTCCTCCTTGAAGAAATGATTAACTGAAACCCCCTAATACTAGTATTTGATATTGTTCCTTTCACCGATTTTGGCGGGTGGACTGTTAATTCATGCGGAATTAGATCCATAAAGGGTGACCTACCTTTATTTAATGCTAATTCTGCCTATGATTGGGAGCACTTCCCCTAACATCCGCAATCGGCTTTTGCAAGCTAATCGACGGAGATACGGCGGGATAAACACAGAATGGCGGGTAGCAAACCGTCATTCGCCCTGTTTCCCTCTAACTCGGGCTGGATTAGCTTATTCCGCCTCAATTCATCCTCACCATCGCCACCTTAAGTCGGCCACGTTCGGACCACATTGATTTAACAATGGAATTAGCTAACACAAGGCATAGTTAAGATCGAGATGGGATTATAATTACGCCAGAATTATCACGGCAGAATTAGTGAAAGGCACAACTAGAGAATTGGGCTGGTAGTGCGTGGTCGAGTTTTAAGTATTTGGCGCGGTGTGGATGGAAAACAATTATGGTTGCTCCCTGAAATTTATTTCAGAATCAAAGTCGCGGGCCGTTGGTGGATTTGGCGATTACTGTGGTCCCTTCCTGTCTTTTTCCTCGATCTCTTGACGATTGGAAGTGACCAGATATTTCGAAACGCCGTTACATGTACAAGGTAACATTCAGAATCATCCTTCCACGAAGTAAGCAAACCAAACGTAGCAACATCGGTGGCCCTCCTGCGCTCACGATCACTGTCAAGGAACGCACCACAAAGGTCAAGGGACCCCGCACTCTGCTGAAGCCAAGCTGCACATGATCTCAACCTCCCTGGTGCCGATGTACTGGAGCGGAGAAATAATTGCTTCCGGATCCAAGCACCCCCAGAACCTTGTCCACTCTGGAAGCTTCGGATTGCCTGCGCACGCCCGAGTATCCCAGTGAGGAAGATCCTCTGTGACAGTCAGTGTCATGGAACAGAGCAAAAGCCATGAACAAGACCACAAGTGCCCAAGATAACCTACCACCAAGATGCGATGGGCCTGGCAGACCCTTCGCATTCAACCCGATTGCATTGCCAAGACAACGAGGACCTGGTACCCCTCGAAGTGCACAAGACCGATAACCACCAAGGCGAGAGGACCTAGAGAACCTAGCGCTCACCCAGCTCAAGCACCAAACACTGAGGGTTTGATGACCTCCACGTGTTCCAGAATTTCGGAAGTAAACCACGACGCCCCTGGCCTGGTGAGCTCTGGCGCCACGTTCAAGCACCAACAGTGAGGACCTGGGATTCCTCACTGCTCATGATTTCCCCTCCACTAAGTGGAACGCGACAGTCAGAATACATTACTCGCCTTGGCGTGGGGCCCTAATCGACAGAACAAGGACCTCAGAGAGGACCCGCTGTAACGGATCTGGATCACCTCACCACACGCAAGACCGAAGGTAAAAGACCGAAGTGAACAGCTTCGCGGAAGACAGGCAGAACCTTTGTAGGTCTGCTTACCACACTGAGGCTTCCATAGGAAAGTTTTAATGCTCAATTGGAGGCCGTTTACCACTCACTCAAAACCAAACGTAGCAACAGACCTAATCTCAACGCGGCCGGGCGAGGAGTTTCACCGCCACAGCAGCCCCACCCATTTAGGGTCATCCTCGCTGCTGTGGCGGCCAAACAAATCGCCTGACTGCATAACAATCTACGCAACAGCGCATCAAACGTTTCAACACTTCGCCTGCCGTGAACAAGAAAGTGGCGGACCTGCGGGCCGACCATGTCGCGTCCCTCGGCTTAGAGACTGGTGCGTACGGGCGAGGGGAGAAAAATCCATCGCCCCGCCTTCTGATCTCTGTGTGTGTCTCTCTCTCTGTCTGTAGGGGGGACGCTGGGCAAGATCGTGTACTTTGAGCGCCGCGGTGCGGACATGACACGCGCAAGCGGCCGCGCTCGGCGTCGCTGGACGTGGCGGCCGGAGAGATGACTGCGCGAGAGTCGGTCATTCGGCAGCACGGGCGTGCAGGACGTACGGCTGAGAATCCTCTCCAAGACGCTCAACGGGGTCAGTTGTTGCAGCTGCTGCTGTGGGTTGCTGCGCGCACTCACTCACTCACGCTGCTGTATCCCATCGCCTGCCAGGTCGTCCACTTCGTCCGGTTCGAGAGCAAGACGCGCGAGATGATCGAGTTCATTGCGAGCAACGGGATTAACTAGTCGCTGCGGATTTGGCCATGCACGGGCGGGGGCGCCCACAAGGTTCGAACTGCAATTTGCTGGTGGAGAGGTGGGCGAGTTGCTGACGTTGTTATGTGTAGTACGGGCATGCTTTCAATGAGGGCGGGCATTGAGCTGGAGAAGTGCGAGGAGATTGAGTGCACGATTTTGGGACTGCATCTGCTGCTCACGACGGACAGCACAACCTGCACCGCAGCAAGCAAAACAAAACTCAGGTTTTGTTTTGTTTGCTGCGGTGCAGGTTGTAGATGTCAACTCGCTCGCAGCGTCGCGGGTGACGATCATCCAAACTGATGTGAACGAAGATGTATACCCGTATCTGGTACGCCTCGTGTATCATCGATTCGCCAAATTGCCAGCTTCGACCCAGTCTAACTCGTTTGTCATTACGTCATTGCGAGCAACAGCGATTTAGGGGTTAGCGGTGATTCAACCTCAGTTGAGGTTCTTTCGTGTGCTCATTCGTTGAAGTGAAGGCGCGGAAATGGTTCCAGCTCGTGGACGACGGCGGCAATGCTCTGACCTCAGCTGATGCTGTGCCCGTGGATATTGAAGATGTTGTTGCTCTCCGAGACGATGTGTTTGCCAAAGTGTGTCGTGCTCTCCCTACGATGTCATCGCGGCCGACCTCAAAGTCTTCGCAGTGACGCAGGAGGGCAAGCACGCGTTGGAGGAAGATTCGTCGACCGGATCGTTTGGTGGACCACCAATGGTGGTTCAAAGAAGGATGCGCTGATTGTGCAAGCGAATCAGCGCGTGTTGAAGTCGTTGCTCGCAATTCTGAGCTGGACTTCGCGATTCTGAAGTCATCCAGTCCTAGATTCAATCCCCATGGAACGGGACGCCATGATCTTGTGTTGGCGTCGTATCGACTCAGCATCGACGAATACCGTACTAACGTTAAGATGTATTCAAGAGTCAACTCGAAAGAGTCAACTCGAATTTGACCAGTGCTCACAGTGCCGAGCTTGCAGCTGCAAAAGTTTGTAAAGGAAAGATGCAGTACCCCGGTACATGTAAGCGCTGCAAGTTTCAGTGCAACCCGCACATACATGTACCATATGTATGGTAAACATTCAGCAAAGTGCAGCAATTTAACTGATGCTTAAACCTACTACCGTGCAAAATTATATGATTCTGTACAAAGCCGCTAGATGCCTGCAATAATAGTAAAATCTGCAATGTCTATACGAAAAAAAAGTTTTATAAGGGTGTTGTACTTGATATTTGTATTGAAGCGATACCTACTTTTTCTGTGGGCCATTTTTTTTCATTTGTCGAATTAATCCCTGTTGGCTGTCCGTTTACAACGTACCGTTGTTGCACTACCAGGACTAGAGGATTGGGCTGGTAGCGCGTTCTTTTGATACTACGCTTTTAAACGCAAACATTGCTAACTTTAACAGATACCAACAGTTGGGTAGTAATAGTAGGAGTAATATCAGTAGTACTACTCCACTACTACTTGAGCTGCAGTGGTCACCTTCGGATAAGCACCCACCGTACTTAATCTCTGTGGGGAAAATGTTTTGCACGTTAAATAATCTCAGCGCTTGTCGTATACCGTACTTCGTAGTAAATTAATTACGAACTTCTGAAATTGAAAAATATTCACTCTATAAAAATTTATGAGCTTCATTATCGGGCTTACTACGTAAGGATCACACTTGACTTCATCGCCTTCCTGGCAATCTTTCATGGCACAATCCATGCTTCATTTGTTGTGCTTTGGCGCGTTTTCGAATATGGTGGTCTTTCCAAATGAGGTCCTAATTGAGAGCCACTCAAACTAGAATTGCAAGATGAGAACCGAGTTTGCTGCCCTTCAAAAGTATTACTTGAAGAGTACTATAGCACAGAGCTGGTGATAGCATAATATCACTAATATTGAATACCGCTCTATATGGTATTATTATTATCCTGGGATAGGAGCGAAGTGTATAGCCCAGCCCAACAAGGATTAATTCCATGGGACGTAACTGATATACCGGAGCGCTGCCGGTGGCTAAGGGTCCCCAAAAGGATTAATTGCGTGGGCAGTTTGGTACCGATATACCGGTACACTACCGGAGGCAATTGGGGGCTCCCAAAAGGATTAATTGCGTGGGCAGTTCGGTACCGATATACCGATACACTACCGGAGGCTAATGGGGGTCCCCAAAAGGATTAATTGCGTGGGCAGTTGGGTACCGATATACCGGTGGCTAATCGGGACGCCCAAGGCTTTCTTTACAGTTATGTAGCAATAAATACCAAAGGCGCAAGGCGAGGACATGAGCGACCTGGCGGCGGTGTTCTCACTCCCTGTATTAGGTTCATGCCCGTGGCCAGCACTAAAAACAAAAGGACTTTGTAGGGGAGAAAGTGTATGTGTCCGTGGTGTGCCAACGGAGCGCCAGGATAGGAAGGCTTCTGCGATGGCAAAGAGAGAATATTTGAGTTGACTGAAAGAAGGTTTGAGGCTAGATTGAAGATACTTGACTAAACCAGCTTCGGCAGCCGTTAATAAAGCTCAGTCTACAATTTACTAACGACTCAAGAGGTAGAGCATGCGCGAACCTGACTGTGTTGTTGTTGTTATCTGGGTGTGTGCTCCGATAGACAACTATATTACTGCTACATGTTGTCTATCTAACGTAAATCCTATCCCAGCCTTCGCGAAGCCCTAGTTATTATTATATTAACACTACTATCCTAAAAATTCAGGTAATATTAATACTACTATCTCAAAAATTCAGGTAGTAGTATTGACGTGGTGTACTATTTTAGAAAGTACTACTGACCCCTGCCAATGAGGTTTCTCAGGAACTATCCGTAGGGGGTTCCCGGAATTCTGAGCCAGAAAGGTCAAATATCAATCAAAGCTCTATCAATCAATCTAGCGAGCAGGCTTGGCCACCACCGCTGCCACCAGTCTAGCTTTTTCGGTCGCCGCAGCAGCCCCCCCCGTACCCACGGTTCAATCTCAGCTGCTGTGGTGCCGAAACAGCTAGACTCACGGCTCGGCGATCATCTACGGCGCCCGCTACTTCGAACAAGGTCGGCTTGATGCTATCGCTGGCATCTATACTGGGCACGGCACCACGTACATTTTGAACCTTACGCCGTGCGCAAGGTACAGCACCAGCGTGTTTTCGTCGCTAGCAGTAAATGTATTTAATTAATCTCTCCGCTACACCATTGCACGGCGTTATTCTCAAAGTCAACACTCAAATTCAAAATGTGAACGCTCAAACTCACGAGATTGTCAGATTTGATACTCAATAAAAGTAATAACCTTTACAATATAATTGCATAGGCTAACCACCAACCGGTATGTCCTCTAAGCGAAGTGCACGCGGTGGTGGAGCAATCAGTGGCAAAACGGAGCTCTGCCTCGGTCTTCCATTCCTTCGCGTCCTTGACCACTTGCAGTGTGCAAGCGCACACCGGCCGTGGGTACTGCTTGTAATTAGTGTCTGACACCACAAGCGCAGTGCTCGCAACAAAGTTCCCCTCATGGGGCCACCAACCAATATTTATCTTATAAATGCATACTCGGCAATATATAAAAATTTGAAGTCATTTTGAATTTGGGCGTTCACATTTTGAATTTGAGTGTTGACTTTGAGAATAACGCCGTGCAATGGTGTAGAATATACATGTAGTGCGCCATTATTAAGTCTTAATCACGTCGCACCTCTAACGCCATGGGCTCGGTGAGCCTCGTGTGATCCCACATTTTGCCACGCAAGACGCTAAAGGGCTGCATTTACACCCGAATATTTAACGGACCGCTAATAACCGTATTTAACATCTCTCCGAACTCTTCAATCTTATATCTGCGTAGCCTTGACAACAAATAACCTACTTAATTAGATATCAAAACGTGTTTTTATAAGATATTACTCTTGATAATTGTATTGATCCACTTAGCTACGCGTTTGTGGTCCACATATTCGAATTAATCCCCTGAGGCCCGTTCTCAACCGGTGCGTCAAGTGAACGCATGCGTTGCATGCGTGCCCTACCCCTCACGCTTCGGTTGAGAATGAAAGTACTAGATTCTTATTGGACGATGCGTGTCAAGACAGAAGCCAATCACTTGTAAGCTGCCCCTCCCCCTTCAGTGATGGGGGAGGCTTAACCACAACTCGAAATTCATGCAGCAAGCCCACGCCGCACAAGTCCCGTCGCAGCAGGCTTCACCCCACCACCAGCGGAATGAGGCGGCTGCAGTCCTACCTGAAGACCCAGTTACCGTGCAACAGGGTCACGCTGCTTCAGTCCCCTCGTACCAGACTCCATACCCGCTCGTGGCTCCCGTTCCCTCGTACCAGGCTCCAGACGTCTACACGGCCCCCGCGTCATCGCCGCCGCCTTTAGTGGCACGCAATCTGACAGCTGAACTGGTTAGTGTGTCGCGAGATACACCTAACCAGCCTCGCGTAATCGACAGCCAAGCTCGGAAGGCCGGTCAAGGCGACCGTGAAGGCCAAGCAGGTGTTGGTGGTCGCCCGCAAAACAGCGGAGGAGTACCGATACAAAGCGCTGGTGTGGCCTCTGCTGGTGTTAGTGGTTCGGCAACTGAGGGGTACTTTGCTTGGGAGCCCTACGATAAAATGTCCATGGATCTGATTAGAAAAGAGTGTACTCTGCGCGCAATTAAAGTCCACACCCGAACCAACAAGGCGGATCGGATCAAATGTCTTCGCCATTATGACAGGCTTGTCAACAGCGGCGAGCGTGCGTCATCAACTTCGATGCAAGCCGCAGGCAATACTAGACGTACAAAACATTGCATGTTCCGGCTGATTAATTGTCTGATGTCCAAGGACATGATCAATCGGCTCATCGAGATAACGGGTAAGTATATTGTGAAGTACAGATTCGTCTTAGCAGCGAAGACTAATCTGATCAGTGATGCAGGGAAAAACTTTGACCGACAAGATTTGGACGACATTCAAGCGTCGCAGAAAGCACAATTTTGGCTCGAATTGCAGGAAGGCGAAAGACAAGTTCTCACAGCGTCAAGAAGGGAGGGTGATATGATTGGTCAAAACTCGAAAACGCACGAGGACGCATGCGTCCGAAGTTCGTGGCATGTGTACGTGCCGTAACACGTCCATTTAACCAATCAAAACGTCATGCGTGCGTTTAGCACGCATGCGTCCAAAAAACGCATCGGTTGAGAACGGGCCTAAGGCTGTCCGTACAACGTATTGTGCCTTTCTATCTTTTTGCGCGGCCTTCAGGGGACTTTAGAAGGTACTTTTTGACTACTGGGGAGTACTTATATCTTAGGATTTGATATGTAAAACGGAGTAGCCACCAACTATCAGGCAAGTGCCGTCGAGGTTGGCCAAGTACCTGCCTAGCGGTAACGGGTAGGCTACCGCGTATTTTCGCTAGAAATAAAGACATTTTGACCATGTAATATCGTTCATGTACTTAGCTAAAATGACTCTGAGCCCCAACTGCGTCGTGTCGCCTGTTTTGCCGGCAGTCTTGCAAGCAACTACTTTCGTAGTAGGCACCTACAAAGGTACCTCCTCCGTTGAAAAGCCCGATTGGCCGCTTTCAGCACGCCAAAACGGGCTTTTTCTCCTACGCAGGGCTTCGCAAAGCCTTATGAGGGTGCTTCAGGGAGGATTTGACGGCTAGGCTAATCTGTACCTCCGTGGTGGTAACTTGTTGCGATTACCCTACCCCTGTGTCAAGAAAGATAGGTTTTCACTGCCGTCTGGCCAAAAGAGATGAAAGGCACAATACCCGTTGCACTACCAGGATAAACACACAGGATACAACACGAGACACTTTCGCAACCACGTTCGAGTTGAGTTTCAGACTCAATGTCAATGACTGCTGTCTACCAGGATTGCACTGAAATGATTTGCATTCTAGACCATTCGCCACGCCATTCAGTTTAGTTTCAGATGATCAGTTTCGAAATGGATCGTTGCTACCAAGACTCTATTGTTGGTGTTGATTCGCGCAGGCGGGCACCGTTGGCGGAAGTAGTGGCTGGCAATAAGGAAGTGCATCGTCCTTAAGAATCGCTTCTTCTTTCCGCGCGCAGCACTCAGCAGGGCACTAATGATGACGAGAGCTTGTTGTGCAGATAGCTTAGGGGTGATGAAGACCATTGTTCACACTGGAAAGGGAGCGGCCGTTAAGATGGAAGTGAACTCAAATCCGAGTTGAGTGAACTGGCCTCTAAGCTCAAACGCAATTGCGTTTGACTATCAGATTTGAGAGACCCCAGTCACGGTACTGCTCCAGACTCAAATTGAACCTAAAACTCAACTAAAATCGGGTTGCGAAAGTTCTCTACTATATTTGTTGTTGCTCTTTCAAAGAACGTGTTGGACATGGATACGATAATCCGGATGTCACTCTATGATATACCGGTACCAACGCCGTCAAGCTGCGCTGCATTCTACACTGCTGCGGCTCGGCTTAGTTGGTGCTGTTGTTGCGGATGTAGTACGGCTCGTTCTGGTACTCGGCCTCGCAGTACGAGAAGAGCGTGTCGTCATCCGTCGGCGTGAACAGCTGCTTACCGGCGTGGATCATGACGTAGCAACCCGTGACGGCGCACACCACGATCACCAGCATCGACGCGCCCTTGTCCAAGACCGACATGCTCTTCCAAAACACGCGCAGGTAGATGATCAGCGGCATGAGCAGGCAGCTCGTCGTGTGGGCGGTGGCGCCCGTGAAGTCCTCCAGGTCCAGGAAGCGCTTGCGCGCCAGCACGGCGACGATCACCAGAATCGCAATGATGCAGATACGCAGAGCGATGTAGCGCAGCGGGTTGTTGCGGTACTGCTCGTGCAGCTGCTCCTCCGTGATCTCGTCGCCGAACTCGAGCGCCACACGCAGGTGCGACATACGGCCCTCCGTCTTCTCAACGAGGCTGGAAGCGGACACCTGGCGGTTGGTGTCCATGGGCGTCGAGCTCTGGATGTACGAGCGCTTCTCCTGGATCTCCAGGTCCATGTCCACGTTCGCCTGGTCCACCTCGCCGTTGAAGGGCACGATCTTGGGGCCCTTGTGCATGCCCAGGATCATGCGCTCCGCCATGTAGAACGGAGGCATCATGAGCGTCGAGAAGGCAATCGAAATGTGCACCTGCATGAACAGGTACGCCATCACCACGGCGCCGCGGTCGGCGCTGAAGCCCAGAGGCGCCAGGCCGAGAGGGTCCGACGTGCTCACGATCGAGTACAGGATGTTGCCCGACAGCTGGCAGCCGCCGGCGGTGTAACCAGCCAGGGCGACGGCCACGAAGAAGGCCGAGATGAACAGGATGGTGATCACCACCACGCGCGGCATGCGCTGCGGCTGCGAGTGCTCGCGCTGCAGGTCCGGCACGACAATGGCAGCGCCGTAGGCCAGAGCGAGGTTGCCAAAGCACGTCAGCACCTGGTGCAGCGTCACATCCGGCGACGGGATCGAGCTGTGGCCGCGCATGTTCCACTGCAGCACCGACACGGCGATGATGTCGGCGATGACCGTGCCCATGCAGCCGGCGAAGGCCATGCCGGCGCTCTCCTTGAGCGTCGGGATGAGGCACACGGGGATGACCATGAGCGCCATGAAGATGATCCAGAACGTCTGGCTGAACGAGTCCGGGAACAGCACGTCCAGCAGGGTGCTGCCGAGCACTAGGAAGGCACAGGGCACCAGCAGACACACGCCCATCTGGGACACCACCGTGAAGAAGCGGCCCCACTTGCCCAGGGACCACTCGCCGAGGTCGCCGTATGTCTTGACGGACGACGGCGCCACGAGCATCACCTTGGACAGCTTGAGCGTGGCGTACGTGTTGGCGAAGATCATGAAGGCCAGGGCGATGGATGCGAACACGGGGCCGGCGCGCGCGTAGTTGGAAGGCATGGCCAACGAGCCGATGCCGCACACGCAGCAGAAGAGGTTGAAGGACGCCTTGGCGTCCTCCATCGTGAAGAAAGCGGTCTTGCCGTTGGCGGGCGGCATTGCGTGCGAGACGGAGGAAAAGACGTCGAGCGTTGCGAAGCTACTTGCTGCTGCTGTTGCTGTTGCTGCTGGACTTCTCTGAGAGAGAGCAAATTCCAAAGTGAGCAAGTTAAAGCAACCCTCGAGCGAGCGACGCAACCTCTGCTTCTTTTCGGGTGCGCCGCCGCAGCGCCGGATTTGCTTCTCGTGTGTCCTGCTCAGTGAGCAAGGCGGTCGAGCAGAGCCGATCCTATGGACGGCTCTTTTTTCGGAGCAAGCATACTGGGCGCAAGTGCGGCGTGCAAGCGCTTGTTCTGTGTCGGGACCCCACTTGGCTGCCTTCAGAGGCGCTTTGTGAGCTCATGTCCCTGCTTGCAACAAGTTGTTGTTGCAGCAGAGACTTGCATCCCGGCGAGATACGGAGCACCACCTGAAGGCAAGGCGCGGGCGCGGCGCTGAAGATCCCCCTCCGTTTAAGGATGCGCTTCAGACGACCGTCTCAGTTGGGGGATGCGCTTTCGCCAATCTCAGCGACTGTCACAGTCGAGCACATGTGGACGAAGCAGCTTGTTTTGCAGCGTGTCCACTCGGGCTGTCCAGAATAGGCTTTCGCAGTGAGACCACCCAGCAGTTCTGCCCTTTAAAAAGAAGCCGACAGGAATGCCTTCTGGCGGACAATCGAGTCTGGGGCGAATTCGCTACCCTGTGCATGTACTGTACAGTATTGGTTGCTGCCCACGTCTACCTAATCATGAAGATAACTCACGCTGGACCGTATTCCCAGGGACGCTCTCGGCGGCCTAGGCGGCCTTTCCGGTGCAGGTGGCCGCTCTCTCCCCCTTGAGCGCTCGTCGCTGATGGCAGCAGCTGCTCGAGCGTTCCGGATTTCCCAGCTAATGACACCGTCCACAGGGTGGGGGCCCCCCACACACCGGGACGCTGCATGCACCATACATACACTGTACGTGTACCGATATGTGTTGCAGACAGACAACGGCGCGCTAAACGGCAAAATGGCAAGTTGAAGACGGCACGACCTTATCGTTAAACTACAGTAACATGTAAGCTGCTGGCATCGCCGTTTGAAGGCACAGTTTGCCGGCGCGCCGGATGGACTTGCCGCCTCGCATGTTATTAACTGAAGGTGGAAGGATGCGCGGCACTGAAGCGGGCGGATGGCCATCCGTCAACCGAGACGGAGCGCTGCCTGCTCGCCCATCTCTCTGTGCTACAACTCACACGGGTTCCGGTGCCTTCATGCACTCTGGAGCATGACCTGCATGACCCCATCCTCCTTTTGGGCCCGCCTCCAGGAGCATCCCCGTATCCGGTTCGCGCGGTCTAACTTATTACAGTTACAGTATAGCCTCGGCAAGCCCTCGGCCCGAGTCGAGCGGGAAAATGACATAACCTGCAGCCTTTCACAAATTCATGACAAAACCAGCATCCGCCGCGATTTAACCTCATGGCCCCGCCCCACCAACTTTTCTGTCGTAGGAACGAGGCAGGGATGCAGGTTTTGTCGTAATGATGAAGAATGGGATGCAGCTTTTGACGCGTGATTTCTGTCGTTTAGAAATGACATTAGATTCTGTTGTCGCCGCCACCGTTGCTTCCACCGTGCACCTTTCCATGCTAGCTGGTGCTACCTCACACACGACACAGGACTAAGGAACTGCTCACGCCCTGCTTAGCTTCATTGTTGATCGCTGCGAGCTCTCGTCTGCAACCAAGCGCTCCCTTGCCAAGTCTCTCGCCCAGACACTACAGCCGTAAAGAACACTGCTCAGAAACGGAGAAGGTCGAAACCGCTGGCTTAAAAACGTGCATCAAACGACCTGCAGGTTTTGGCGAGAACAACGGAGGCTGGCTGCAGGTTTCGACACAGAAAGCTACCCCCTCCCCGGCTGCAGCTTATGTCACGCAAATTGCAGGTTTTGTTATGAATTTGTGAAAGGCTGCAGGTTATGTCATTTTCCCCGAGTCGAGCGGCACTCCCTCTTGTACTGTAGAGATCTCAAGCCGATCATGAACAGCAGTTCGTGTGCTCGAACTTTCCCTTCCATGACAAGCAGCGCGTCAGCTGCTGCGCGCAGCGGCTTCGCACGGACGTCCAGCAACCAGCATGCATTACGTGTGTGAGCTAAAGGCTGAGCGGCTCGCCATGTCGGTAATAGAGTCTATGCACCGACACGCGGCAAGAAAGCAGGCAAAGCTGCCGCAGCTTTGCCTGCTGCTGCCGCCCAAAAGTACAAGGAGCTGCAGCACCGAAGATCCATGGGCGAGCGAGACAACGACTGCCCGGTGCTGCAGCTCCTTTAAACATGGTGCTTCGCCGCGCCGTTTGAATTTGTACATGTACTGTAGCCCTGGTCGAAGTTTGGTTGAGACGGGTGGCATTTCCGCCTGCGAATCGCAGGCTGCGGAACCTGCTCCTTGGCTCGCGGCGCAGAGGATTTGTCAGCAACATGGCAACATTTCGACTGGATCAATTTACGTACAGACACCCCGCCTAATTTACCGGAGTGGTACTTATGAAGGCCGCGAAGCTACAAGATTTGCGAAGGGTTGACATAGATGCGATTGTACTGACTTACTTTCATTTGACACTGCAAGCCATCAACTTGCACATGCAGGTATCTTCCCGCAATGGGACACTTCACCCTTTGGCCTCATCTAAGTCAGTACAGCCACATGGGTAGCGGTGCAAATCCTGAGAACGGCCCGCACTTCCTGTGCGAGGTACATCGAGAGATGCAGTTGCAAATTAGGCGGGGGCGCCTGTACGTAAATTGATCCAGTCGAAATGCTGCCATGTTGCTGACAAATCCTCTGCGCCGGCGGGGTGTCTGTACGTAAATTGATCCAGTCGAAATGCTGCCATGTTGCTGACAAATCCTCTGCGCCGCGAGCCAAGGAGCAGGTTCCGCAGCCTGCGATTCGCAGGCGGAAATGCCACCCGTCTCAACCAAACTTCGACCAGGGCTACAGTACATGTACAAATTCAAACGGCGCGGCGAAGCACCATGTTTAAAGGAGCTGCAGCACCGGGCAGTCGTTGTCTCGCTCGCCCATGGATCTTCGGTGCTGCAGCTCCTTGTACTTTTGGGCGGCAGCAGCAGGCAAAGCTGCGGCAGCTTTGCCTGCTTTCTTGCCGCGTGTCGGTGCATAGACTCTATTACCGACATAGGCGAGCCGCTCAGCCTTTAGCTCACATCACGTAATGCATGCTGGTTGCTGGACGTCCGTGCGAAGCCGCTGCGCGCAGCAGCTGACGCGCTGCTTGTCATGGAAGGGAAAGTTCGAGCACACGAACTGCTGTTCATGATCGGCTTGAGATCTCTACAGTACATGTAGAACTACACTCCTGGCCAAAAGTATACGTACACCCCTACTTTTACCCATAACTCGGCTTCTAGCCAGAGTTGAAGACTGTGCGTTGGACATCTTTTGTGGAATACTGTAAGCGCTCGCTGGTTTGTGCTAACGCTGCGGATTTCAGCGTCTGCTGGGTACCTCACATACAAAAAACCACTTTTGGCTGGTGGACAAAATATACGAACAGAAACCACTGAACTACATCCCATACAAATTCCTATATATTTGGCGTGATATTTTGAATGGCTCGTGGAGATCGCAGGCTAGGACGCATGGGCACCGCTGTTTCGCTCATTTCTTAATTTGATGGGCAAGGGACCGCTGCTGACTGACGAAGAGAAGGGAAGAATCCAAGGGCTGCACGAAGCTGGAGTCGGAGTTCGCGCCATCGCCAAGAAGACGCACCGCTCGCCAGACGCTGTTCTGCGCGTTATTCGACGCTCGAAGAACCCTAAGCGAGGATAAGCAAGGCTCGGGAGGCCTCAAGTACTGTCTGAGAGGACGCTGCGGCGCTTTGTTCGTACGGCTGCGAAGGGAGAGCTTTCCGCGACCCAGCTGAAGGACCAGCTGTCGCTGGACTGCTCGACACGCACGGTTCGGCGCTCCATCTCGGCAGTAGACTGGCTAGTCTACTCCAAGATGGAGAATACGCTGCAGCTGTCGGCGGCGCACAAGACGGCTAGACTTGAATGGGCTAAGGCTATGGTCGTCCGACCTGACGACTGGGCGCAGATTATCTTCTCCGACGAGAAGAAGTGGAATCTGGACGGCCCTGATGGCCTCCAGCACTACTGGCGAGATCTGCGCCAGCCGCCCCGCCAAACGAACAGGCGACAAATGGGCGGTGGATCCGTGATGGTGTGGGGTGGCTTCAGTACCGCTGGGAAAACCGAGCTAGCTGTGCTCGTGGGAAGGCAAGCTTCTCAACACTACATCTACACGGTGTCAGTATACTTGCTTCCCTTTGCCCACCTACACTACGGGGTAGATTTCGTGTTCCAGCAGGACAACGCTGCGATACACACCTCCCGGGAGACAACGGCATTTTTTGAGGAGCAAGGCGTGCAAGTGATGGATTGGCCTGCAAGATCGCCCGACCTCAACCCAATCGAAAATCTCTGGGCGATCATGTCCCGGGATGTTTACCGCGATGGCAGGCAATACGATAGCGTTGTCTCTCTGACGAAAGCCCTGCACACTGCCTGGAACAACATATCCTCAGAGACTATTTCGACGTTGATCAACTCCATGCCTCGCAGGTGCATCGAAGTCATCGAAAGGAAGGGCAACAAGACCCACTACTAGTTACCATCATTCCTGTATCCATAATCAAAATAGGAATTTGTATGGGATGTTCAGTGGTTTCTGTTCGTATATTTTGTCCACCAGCCAAAAGTGTTTTTTTGTATGTGAGGTACCCAGCAGACGCTGAAATCCGCAGCGTTAGCACAAACCAGCGAGCGCTTACAGTATTCCACAAAAGATGTCCAACGCACAGCCTTCAACTCTGGCTAGAAGCCGAGTTATTGGTAAAAGTAGGGGTGTACGTATACTTTTGGCCAGGAGTGTAAGTCGGGGCCACATGATAATACCACAGATACCCCGACGCAACACATGGTCACCCATGTAGAATTGATTTAGAGAAGGTACCGGGGTAGGTGGTCATCGATGTAGAAATTCCTAAAGAAATGCAAGATACGGAGACCAGGTGTTAGCTGCTCGCTCCCTTCCGCCGCAGGGTGTACCTTCCCAGGCTGCCTCTGAAGTCCTATTTCGTCGCCAAACTTCCTAATTAGAGTGCAATCAGCTCAGTCACCATGGCGCCGTCCCGAAACCGAGTCCGACGGACACAACAAAAGCTGGACAACGAGGCACATGAACGGTGGGATCGGCTATTTGTCGAGGAAGAAGCCCGGAAACGAGCTTTAGCTCGCGCGGAGCTTCCGACAAGCCACGACTACTCCGACGACGAATTCTCTTCTCCGTCGCCCGTGTACGACCGTTGTCTATGTGTGCAAGGCCCCGAACGCGTCCTCAATATGTGTAATTTTGCACCTATGGGGTTCGGGCGCATATTGGGGATGCGATAGAAGATCATGACATGGAACGTAGGTAGGAACAAAAAGAGCGTCAACGCTCCCAAGGATATCCTGTTCATGACAGTTGCCCGCAAGCGACAATAGGCAAGAAATAATAGACGAGCAAGGCTTGAGCTCCGCACCAGAGCCGCGAATCGCCCCGTTCACACTTCCAGCCGACGATCTAGCGTCAACATTTGCACCCGCAGTGACAGCGACTTCAGCATGTATTTTGGGTCGTTGTGACCGGGAATTTCCTCGCGTTAGAAATTCACAGACGCGGTACCGTCGCTGCTAGGACAGTAAATGCTCAGTTGGGTCGCTGAAATCCAAATTCGTTTGTTTGTTTCCCATGCTGTTTTGTACGCTTGTTATTGATTTGGTAGAAACTCAGATGCTAACTGTAAACTATCGTCTGCCTATCCACGTCCGTGTTACATTGTATCATACCAGGCACTTCGCAGCTGATTTTTGGTACTATCCGTGCCGGACATATTTCGGACCAGGACATATTACGGACCACTTGCCTCACATACAAATTTAAGTCAATAAGCAAAAAGCACCACCCTAGCGATCGTCGCGAATCATCACCAATAATAGTCTTTGGGCCCTGAAATTTACTCAACAGTCAGAGGAAAGATACAGCTTTCGAGCAAGCCCCCACCTGCATTCCTCAGATACATTTTGACTCCATAACAGCTCGTAGAGGTCCCCCCAAATGACCAAGGTCCCAGTGGAGACGTAGGAGGCTGCTATTGCCGCTGTCGCTGGCGGTTTGAATGTGCGCAAGGCCGCCAATGCGTACGGCGTCTCTAGTGCGCCTCTTCGCCAGCGCATCAACGGGCTTGCACCGCTCGAAGCTCGCATAGGGCCCCAGATGGTCTACAACTTCAGTAATGTAGCGCCTTTAGTAGAGCCGACCGAGGCGTCGTCGAGATGGTGCGCTACCGCGCGCTGCATGAGACGTGTGTGGGGTTTGAAGAGCTGCGCGCCATGTTCAGAGTGGCGGTGGAGACGACGCGGACGCGGCAATTAACTGATGACTTCCCTATCGACAAATTCACTTAGCGCTAGCTTGCCAAACACCCTGACTTGTCAACTTACAAGGCTCAACTTGTGGACATTGACCGTGCTTCAGCTTCTAAAGCCGATGTCGTTTTGCATTACTTCAGCAGTCTCCAGCGCGTCATGGAGAAGCTGGATGTATTAGACAAGCCCAATCATACGGGCATTTTACAGGGCGAATTCGGGTGGGGGGTTAACAGGGCTACAAGTAACTTTCGGGAGCGAAAGGCTGAACGAACTGCAGCACAATGTGCGAAGGCACAGCGAACCGCTGCCCAGTGCGCGCAGCAACTGGGCCAGCAGGGGGTGGTGGAGCGAGCGGCCGATGGTTGTACGCTCTGAGTTGTTGTGTAAGCAGACTCAGCATACAAAAATCAATATTAAAGCTGGGTGGTCCGAAATGTGTCGGGGGTGAATCGTCAGGTATACAAAAGATAGTAAAAAGCTTTAAGTGGTCCGGCATATGTCCGGCACGGATAGTACAAGAGGGAGTGCCGCTCGACTCGGGCCGAGGGCTTGCCGAGGCTATACTGTAACTGTAATAAGTTAGACCGCGCGAACCGGATACGGGGATGCTCCTGGAGGCGGGCCCAAAAGGAGGATGGGGTCATGCAGGTCATGCTCCAGAGTGCATGAAGGCACCGGAACCCGTGTGAGTTGTAGCACAGAGAGATGGGCGAGCAGGCAGCGCTCCGTCTCGGTTGACGGATGGCCATCCGCCCGCTTCAGTGCCGCGCATCCTTCCACCTTCAGTTAATAACATGCGAGGCGGCAAGTCCATCCGGCGCGCCGGCAAACTGTGCCTTCAAACGGCGATGCCAGCAGCTTACATGTTACTGTAGTTTAACGATAAGGTCGTGCCGTCTTCAACTTGCCATTTTGCCGTTTAGCGCGCCGTTGTCTGTCTGCAACACATATCGGTACACGTACAGTGTATGTATGGTGCATGCAGCGTCCCGGTGTGTGGGGGGCCCCCACCCTGTGGACGGTGTCATTAGCTGGGAAATCCGGAACGCTCGAGCAGCTGCTGCCATCAGCGACGAGCGCTCAAGGGGGAGAGAGCGGCCACCTGCACCGGAAAGGCCGCCTAGGCCGCCGAGAGCGTCCCTGGGAATACGGTCCAGCGTGAGTTATCTTCATGATTAGGTAGACGTGGGCAGCAACCAATACTGTACAGTACATGCACAGGGTAGCGAATTCGCCCCAGACTCGATTGTCCGCCAGAAGGCATTCCTGTCGGCTTCTTTTTAAAGGGCAGAACTGCTGGGTGGTCTCACTGCGAAAGCCAATTCTGGACAGCCCGAGTGGACACGCTGCAAAACAAGCTGCTTCGTCCACATGTGCTCGACTGTGACAGTCGCTGAGATTGGCGAAAGCGCATCCCCCAACTGAGACGGTCGTCTGAAGCGCATCCTTAAACGGAGGGGGATCTTCAGCGCCGCGCCCGCGCCTTGCCTTCAGGTGGTGCTCCGTATCTCGCCGGGATGCAAGTCTCTGCTGCAACAACTACGAGACTTCAACGAGCGAACGTTGTGAAGGCAAGTAGTGAATGATGAGGAAGTTGAAGGTAGTCATTCCAGTTAGATACTTAGGAATATGAAGTGCACCTGGTGTGAGTGGTTGTGACTATGAGGGAGACGGAAAGGTCCAGGAGAGACTCTGCGGAGTTCTCCGAGAAAGGATCATGGCCATCGTTGGTCCTCCTTCGCTCGCTGGTGCGAGCCGCAGTAGTCACTGAGAACCGTAAGGGGGTTTTGGCCGCGGCCTTCCCCGATGCAACACAACTCGGCTCACTTCTGAATTCTCCAACTACATCGCACTCCAGTGCGTCTACAATCTACTTTACTTCGCTGCGTCGCGCAACTACAAGCCCTACTCTGGTGCCGGCGAGGGCAAGACTCTCGTAGGTTAGTGAGCCCAAGCACGTGGAAGGGCCTACTGACGCGGACGTGGCGGATTGTCCTACGCTGGATTGCGGAGACGTGCATTGTTGAGACGCTGCTGGTGACGCCAAGTGCAGACGAAGGCTGGCGGTACGATGCAGGCGAACTCTGGTGGCCAGCAGCAAGGTCAACAAGGACAACAAGGTCCACAAGGACAACAAGGTCAACAAGTGCAGCAAGGCCAACAAGCAGTTGGCCAACAGCAGCCGAACCAGCAACAAGTGGCGACTGGGGGAACTGGTGGTGGAGCGACTACGCGGCGAGTATGCGGGTCGAAACCGCCCAAGTTCACCGAAGACGGAGTCTTCGACCTGTACCAGGCCCAAGTGGAGGGCTACCTCGTTCAGCACGGCTGCTGGGATGTTGTCGCCGGCAACGCCGTGGCTAATGCGGCTGACCCTCAGTGGATGGAGCGCAACCAGTTCGCGCGCTACGCGTTGCTGTTCGGCATGCTGCCGAAGGACTCGAAGAAGGTGTGCAAGATGACGACTGCGCGCGAAATGTGGACTGCGTTTGAACAAGACAAAACAAAGCGCGCATACGCCAGTGAGATCCGACTTCGACGTGACTTGTATGCTGCAAAGTTCCAACCTGGCGAAGGCATGGAGACTTACCTGAATAGGCTCGAAGGTATGCGCCGGCAACTGGCGAATATGAATGCAGTGATTTCTGACGCAGACATGGTGAGCATTGTGCTGCAAGGAGTTGTCGACAGCCACCGCAATGTAGTGCGGCTGTTCAATCGGAACAACACTGGCGCCGCGCCTGATCTCGCTACGGTTGTGAACGTCCTGCTGGGTGAAGATGAGACTGACAAGGCCTGTGCTGTCGAAGTACCTGTGAAAGATCAACCTGCATTAGTGACGAAGGTGATGACGCAGCGCCCAGTCCCACCGAATCCCAAGAAGAAGTTTAAGAAGAAAGGAGGAAGTGGGAAGAAGGTGAACGATGAGACCCGCAAGTGTTTCTTCTGTAAGAAGAAAGGTCATCTTCGTGCAGACTGCTATGGTTGGAAGGCACTCCAAGCCAAGAAGGGCAATGACTCCGATGCGAGTGACTGTGGGGGGAAACGAGCGACACCACTGAAGCTGGTGTGGTCTGGAGAGCTCGGTGACTTCAACAACCAGCCCGTGCCGATACGCATGGCGTGGGGGCAGGACGAGCAGATGCCTGCGGTGAACTCGGTGCATGAATGGATGTTGGACGGTGGTGCCGGGGCGCATGTGTGCGTCAATGCAAACTCGTTCACCACGCTGGTCAAGGACCCATTGTTGACTATCGACTGGCAAGGAGGGCTGGACACCAACGAACGATCGGGACTGATTGTGTTGGACGTGGCGAACGGGAAGATCCTCGAGCTGCACGGAGTCCGCTATGCACCTGGTGGAGTGACGAACCTGATATGCCAGAGACTGCTTGAGCGGACGGGTTGGAAGCCGTCTTACTTCGACACGGATGATGAGCGTCAGCGTAGCAAGTACTTTGATAAGAATGACATCCGTCTGGAGTTCAAGAAGAGAGCCGATGGGTTTTACTGGATGGTAGCAAGTCCAGTGTTGAAGCTTTCGGTGATGGCAGCTCAGTCTGTAGAGACTTCGGAGAGCAATATCGTGATGAGATGGCACTTGAAGCTAGCGCACCTGAACGAAGCCGCCATGAAGAATATGGTGAAAGAAGGATTGGCCGACGGCATGGACGGACTTACGTTGGACTCCTTCAATAAGACGCCGCTGAGGTGCATCGCGTGCGAGGGAGCCAAGTCCAAGCGAATGGCTTTCAAGCGTCAAGAGGGCAAACGTGCTACTGAATGCTGTGCCCGATTGATGTCGGACGTCTGTTATGTTGGCATCACCACCCCGGGAGGTTCAAGGTACTTTCAATTGGTGCAGGATGAGGCGTCGCGCTTCAAGTGGGTCTTCCTACTGCAAAAGAAGAGTGAGGCAGCTGGAAACGTGATGACCCTGGTGCGTCAACTGGAAAAGGACTTCAAGGTGAAGATGTTCTCGTCCGACCAGGGCGGAGAGTTCCTCAACGCCAAGCTGACTGAGTTCCTCTCCGAGCATGGAATTCGCTTGCTTACCACGAACGCCTACACGCCAGAGGAGAATTGCTTGGTGGAAAAGCTGAATGGCAAACTACTGAGCAAGGTTCGTGCAATCCGTGATGCTGCGAATCTACCAGCGTGTTTGTGAGGGGAGATCCTTCACTACGTAGTGTATGTCGACGACATGAGTGTCACGAAAGCGCTGGGAGACATGACGCCGCAGCAGAAGCTCTGGAACCGCAAGCCGGACCTGAAGAATTTGAAGGTGTGTGGCTGCGTGGCCTACTACCACGTACCGAAGGTGAAGCAGAGCAACAAGCTGGAAATGCGGGCCAAGCCTGCAGTGTTCCTTGGCATTGCAGAGTCGACATTGGGTTACCGCCTGCTTGATCTCGTAACTGGCAACATGATGCAGCAGCGATCGGTTCATTTCCGTGAAGATGTAGCAGTGGGGGGTGATTTCGTGGAGAAGCTGATGGCCAAACGCTACTACGGGAAACGTACAGCAATGCCTACTGAGATCCCGTATGTCCTCCTCCCTGTGAAGCAAGTTGCTGTCGTTGACGACGTTCGACCTACTCCTGAGCTCGATGATGAAGAAAAGCAATCTCTTGATGCCGATGAAGATGTGAGTATGAGCAGTAGCGATGAAAGTGACTGGGAAATCATCGAGGAGTTTGAGCCTGACGAGAGCCACGGTGGATCATGTGAAGCAACGGCAGCTCGAGTGGGGGCAACTGCGACTGCAGCAGAAGATGCGAGTGCAAATGTGGGCTCGCAGACTGCCGGAACCAGTGGGAGTGTGAATGCCAGTGGACCGGGAACAGCATCGCCAGCGGTGACAAGTGCTTCTGGAGCGCAGATTGGTTCGAATGCAGCGAGCAATGCACCACCGGCAAGGACCAGTACCGGTCGTTCCCTTCGTACTCAAGCTACTCCTACCCCACCCGCAACTGTGCGCCGATCGGGACGTCAACGTCGGCCGAACAGCAAGTTCAACCCGAGCACGTGGCTGATGACTTTCACTTTGATGCAGTGCATGTTGATTGGAGTGGTGAACGACATTCTGAACCCCACGACGAGGACGGAAGCACTGTCATCTGAGCATGCCGAGGGGTGGAGTGCAGCGATGGACGCGGAGTACGCAGCCCTGATTGCGAACGGAACGTGGGAGCTTGTGGCACGGCCAAAACCAAGGAAGGGGCGACGCAAGCCGAACATTCTTACTTCTGTTTGGGTCTTAGTGGCGAAACGAAACGAGCGAGGAGAAGTCGAGAGATTGAAGGCGAGGTTGGCGATACGAGGCTTTATGCAGAAGTTTGGTATAGACTATCTGGCCACCTACTCTCCTGTTGTTCGCATTGAGTCTGTTCGACTCGTCATGCTGATAGCGATGTTTCTTGGACTGGAGTGCACGCATGTTGATTTCGTCACAGCTTTCCTCAACGGTGACTTGGTGGATGTTGTCATCTACATGGAGCAGCCGGAAGGCTATGAGGACGGAACGGGTCGCGTCTGTCGACTACGGAAGGGGCTCTACGGATTGAAGCAAGCTTCGAAGATCTGGAACGACACACTGCACAAGGTTCTAGTTGAACTTGGTTTCGTGCAGTGCACATATGATGCAGGGGTGTATTGGAGACGCCGCAATGGACGTGTAATGTTTCTTACTGTCTACGTTGATGACATCGTGATGGCTGGAACTGCTGCTGACGTCCGAGAGGTGATCCTAGAGCTGGGCCGCCGGTTCAAGCTGAAGAACCTCGGAAGAGTGCACCACCTTCTCGGAATGGAGGTGAACTACATGCCAGGACGCATGCTGTGCTTCTCGCAGACTGTCTACATTGAAAGACTTGCAGAAAAGTTTGGATTGGCATCTGCGAGACCTGTGCGGTCTCCCCAGTTTCACCATGAGAAGACACTGAAGATCGAAACGGATGAGGCTAAGATTAATGACCCGAGCTTGCCGTACAGAGAGATCGTGGGCTCGCTCCAGTATCTAGTTGCCTGCACCCGCCCAGACCTGGCGAATGCAGTGAGAACGCTAGGCCGATACATGGGCGCTTACACTGTGGAGAACTATCGTGCTGCTCAGCGCGTGGTGCGCTACGCGCTTGCTACCAAGTGCATAGGTCTGGTGTACAGGGCAACGCCTGAACTTCCTATGCTGGATGCCTACTGTGATGCTGACCACCAGTCGTGCCCGGAGACGAGCAGATCTGTGACGGGCTACTTACTGCGTTTGCACGGCAACATGTGGATGTGGAAGAGCCACAGTCAGCGACGTGTGACGGAAGACACTTGCGGATCTGAGCTCGTGGCGTGCTGTGAGTGCTGCAAGATGGTGGTGTGGGCTCGTGAGCTGCTGCTTGAGCTGGGCTTTGGTGGCAAGGACTTGCAAGTGCCTCTTTGGTGCGACAACCAGAGTGCGATCGCAGTAGTGGCCAGCAACGGCAACACTTCGAGGGTCCGTCACATGGCAAAGCATGCGCGGTTCATCAACGAGTATGTCCAAGAGGTGGAGGTGATGTACGTGCCGACCGCTCACAACCTCGCGGACGTGTTCACGAAGGTGTTGGGTCCCGCTGAGTTCGAGCGTCAACGGAGCCGACTGAACGTGGAAGACGTTCCTAATGCGTGGGTGATGGTTGAGGCCGTTGCTGACACGGAGGCTGGCGCTGCGTCGAACGCGGATGAGGACTGTGAGATGCTCGAGGCCTAAGGCTACGGACTTCGAGCAGAAGGGCAAGTTGACACGCGAGTGGTCGCGTGCTGCATGGATGCATGTCTGCATTTGATCAAGTATCGAACAAGGAATGAAGTGGGAGTACGAGACTTCAACGAGCGAACGTTGTGAAGGCAAGTAGTGAATGATGAGGAAGTTGAAGGTAGTCATTCCAGTTAGATACTTAGGAATATGAAGTGCACCTGGTGTGAGTGGTTGTGACTATGAGGGAGACGGAAAGGTCCAGGAGAGACTCTGCGGAGTTCTCCGAGAAAGGATCATGGCCATCGTTGGTCCTCCTTCGCTCGCTGGTGCGAGCCGCAGTAGTCACTGAGAACCGTAAGGGGGTTTTGGCCGCGGCCTTCCCCGATGCAACACAACTCGGCTCACTTCTGAATTCTCCAACTACATCGCACTCCAGTGCGTCTACAATCTACTTCACTTCGCTGCGTCGCGCAACTACAAGCCCTACTCTGGTGCCGGCGAGGGCAAGACTCTCGTAACAACAACTTGTTGCAAGCAGGGACATGAGCTCACAAAGCGCCTCTGAAGGCAGCCAAGTGGGGTCCCGACACAGAACAAGCGCTTGCACGCCGCACTTGCGCCCAGTATGCTTGCTCCGAAAAAAGAGCCGTCCATAGGATCGGCTCTGCTCGACCGCCTTGCTCACTGAGCAGGACACACGAGAAGCAAATCCGGCGCTGCGGCGGCGCACCCGAAAAGAAGCAGAGGTTGCGTCGCTCGCTCGAGGGTTGCTTTAACTTGCTCACTTTGGAATTTGCTCTCTCTCAGAGAAGTCCAGCAGCAACAGCAACAGCAGCAGCAAGTAGCTTCGCAACGCTCGACGTCTTTTCCTCCGTCTCGCACGCAATGCCGCCCGCCAACGGCAAGACCGCTTTCTTCACGATGGAGGACGCCAAGGCGTCCTTCAACCTCTTCTGCTGCGTGTGCGGCATCGGCTCGTTGGCCATGCCTTCCAACTACGCGCGCGCCGGCCCCGTGTTCGCATCCATCGCCCTGGCCTTCATGATCTTCGCCAACACGTACGCCACGCTCAAGCTGTCCAAGGTGATGCTCGTGGCGCCGTCGTCCGTCAAGACATACGGCGACCTCGGCGAGTGGTCCCTGGGCAAGTGGGGCCGCTTCTTCACGGTGGTGTCCCAGATGGGCGTGTGTCTGCTGGTGCCCTGTGCCTTCCTAGTGCTCGGCAGCACCCTGCTGGACGTGCTGTTCCCGGACTCGTTCAGCCAGACGTTCTGGATCATCTTCATGGCGCTCATGGTCATCCCCGTGTGCCTCATCCCGACGCTCAAGGAGAGCGCCGGCATGGCCTTCGCCGGCTGCATGGGCACGGTCATCGCCGACATCATCGCCGTGTCGGTGCTGCAGTGGAACATGCGCGGCCACAGCTCGATCCCGTCGCCGGATGTGACGCTGCACCAGGTGCTGACGTGCTTTGGCAACCTCGCTCTGGCCTACGGCGCTGCCATTGTCGTGCCGGACCTGCAGCGCGAGCACTCGCAGCCGCAGCGCATGCCGCGCGTGGTGGTGATCACCATCCTGTTCATCTCGGCCTTCTTCGTGGCCGTCGCCCTGGCTGGTTACACCGCCGGCGGCTGCCAGCTGTCGGGCAACATCCTGTACTCGATCGTGAGCACGTCGGACCCTCTCGGCCTGGCGCCTCTGGGCTTCAGCGCCGACCGCGGCGCCGTGGTGATGGCGTACCTGTTCATGCAGGTGCACATTTCGATTGCCTTCTCGACGCTCATGATGCCTCCGTTCTACATGGCGGAGCGCATGATCCTGGGCATGCACAAGGGCCCCAAGATCGTGCCCTTCAACGGCGAGGTGGACCAGGCGAACGTGGACATGGACCTGGAGATCCAGGAGAAGCGCTCGTACATCCAGAGCTCGACGCCCATGGACACCAACCGCCAGGTGTCCGCTTCCAGCCTCGTTGAGAAGACGGAGGGCCGTATGTCGCACCTGCGCGTGGCGCTCGAGTTCGGCGACGAGATCACGGAGGAGCAGCTGCACGAGCCGTACCGCAACAACCCGCTGCGCTACATCGCTCTGCGTATCTGCATCATTGCGATTCTGGTGATCGTCGCCGTGCTGGCGCGCAAGCGCTTCCTGGACCTGGAGGACTTCACGGGCGCCACCGCCCACACGACGAGCTGCCTGCTCATGCCGCTGATCATCTACCTGCGCGTGTTTTGGAAGAGCATGTCGGTCTTGGACAAGGGCGCGTCGATGCTGGTGATCGTGGTGTGCGCCGTCACGGGTTGCTACGTCATGATCCACGCCGGTAAGCAGCTGTTCACTCCGTCGGACGACGACACGCTGTTCTCGTACTGCGAGGCCGAGTACCAGAACGAGCCGTACTACATCCGCAACAACAGCACCAACTAAGCCGAGCCGCAGCAGCGTAGGACGCAGCGCAGCTTGACGCCGTTGGCACCGGTATATCATAGAGTGGCATCCGGATTATCGTATCCATGTCCGACACGTTCTTTGAAAGAGCAACAACAAATATAGTGTCTCGTGTTCAGGGTTTGGTAGTAGTGGGAATTTCGGTCTATTAGTGATACTAATACTAATAGCCGATGTCAAACCGATATCACTAATACTAATATTATTAGTGAGCCGATGAAGATATCAATATCAGTGATAATATCACTGATATTATTAGTAATACTATGAGGCTGACTCACCAGACCTGTCGCTCGCTTTCCTCCGTGAGTCTGAGCTTAGCACGATTGTGGCGCAATATGAACTGGCGTTGAGCTCGCTTATTATCGGCCCTCGTTCTTAGTGGACTCATCACGAACGAGCCTGTCGAAAAGAACGCAGTGGAGACGCCTCGTCCCATCCGGACGCGTGCTAGTTTCGCAATTGAAGAATATTCCCGACACACGTCGATATTCCCGCACAGCTTCCCCACCGCACATTTCGTTTCTTATCTCGCACACTCAGCTTGGCGAGAACTCTTTCATACCCATCTTTGAGAGGATATTGGGTTTTCGCTACCTCAGCCCATTCAATTCGAAGGCCCAGCCACTCATCGAGTAATACGCCAGCCTTTGCATTCAAAGTAGCATCGGTACTAATTAGGCATCCACAAAAACAAGGATCTATCTATCCATACTAATTGTGGCGTAAATGACAGTGGATGGTTTTTGGGTGATTATCACCGTTCTCGGGCTGAATATTATCACATTTAGATCAATTATGATCGATTCTGGTGTGGTTATCATCAAAAATAGATAGCCTGTCTTCTATTGAGTTTGTAATCTTCACTAATCCTCGGCACTATCGAAGTTTTCGCTGTACTTGTCCACAATTTCTCGAAGAGAGCTGAAATCTGTGATTGTGGAGCTTCCGCAAACTATCAGTGATATTATCAGTGATAATATCACTGATACCGCTACTAGATTTCGCTAATATTGATAGTATCACTATTAGTGGTACAAAGCCGGTGATATATCAATATCAATATCAATATCAGTGATATTATCACTGATATCGCTAATACTTTTGGCTAGTACTACCAAACCCTGCTCGTGTTGTATCCTCATCCGCTGGGCGTGTTTTTCAAATAATGTGAGTAGTGTAAGACCACTACTGTACACCATTGCACGGCGTTGGTATTCTCAAAATCAACAATCAAGTCCAAAGAGTGCGCACTGAGCACAATTGCCGCCGCGCCATACAGTCATGTACTACTATGTAGTACTACTACGTAGTAGTAGAAATGGCGTTGCTGTTGTTGTTGTTGTTGTACTGTAAGCTTAGGACGTAGCCATGAACATTCGGCTCCACGGCGATTCCAAAACTGACTTGGGAATTGGATGGGAGCGATTCTGGCGGAGTCTTGAAACCGATCGAATTTGGCAAAGTGACGGAATTCACAATGTGTCCTCAAGACAGTGTCATCCGATGATCGGAGAATTTAACACCCAGGACGCATATATCATTTTAAGAAATAGTAATACTTATTTTGAAGAAGTACTATAGTAGTAGTACTAATATCATACATTCTCATCTGCATCTAGCCGAAAGCTGTAGCCAATACTACAGTGCTTACAGTAATTAGTCTGACTTCAAAATTAGTCTGCGTTCAAAATTAGTCTATGTCAGGCTAATTCATGTGAGCCAGGAAAGAACGAATTCATAATTAGTCTTGGCCAAAATGTTCAAAATTAGTCTGCATGAAATGGGCCTCCTATTTGGGCCGCCCCCCCCATAATTTTCGGGCTGGCTAAGAATAGAAAAACAATTTGTTTTTTGCAAGTAAAAGCTCAAAATGCAAGTAACTTGCTGAGGATCCCGTTTGCTGCAAAAGAACTGACCTGACCCTGCGTGTGATGATTGTTCGGCACTGTTGATGATCTTCCTATTGCTCTTCATCCTTCACTAGACTTCACTATATTGTATAGTACACTATAGTATACAAACTGGTGGATTCTCCACAAGTAGCCTCACTTGGCCTTTTGGCGGCTCTGTAGCTTAGTAGCTTCCTCCTTGCTCCCAGATTCCACCTTTGTACAGTCCCTCTGTCTTCACTTATCTAGCAAGCGCCCAAGACGGAAATGGGTATATTTCAATCTTAAGATTGGGGTGGCAGTTTTGCCCAATTACCATATTTATCCCCATTTCGTTTTTTCCTTTACCCATTTAGGCATTTTTGAGATTGATTAGATTAATTTTGAGCATTCAGAAATAGTCTGTGTTCAAAATTAGTCTATGTGAAGTTCCGCTAGACTATTTTGTGTGAGGTCGCTGAAAATGTGCTTACATAAATTAGTCTCACTCAGACTAATTGCTGCAACCACTGTACCACCTTGTCGTGCAGCACCACATAGGTACTTAGTACTCTTCAATGAAGACATTTTTTTATGTATTGGAGGTCAATTCTCAAACCATACAGACTGTATTACAGTAGTGTACCGATCGCATTGCTATTGTTGTACGATGAGAAAGTAAGTAAGTGACCTTTTAGCGGACGTCGGTGGACAATTAACCAGACGAGTGACGGGCTGCGAGGACCAACCTGCTATACCCAGTGACGGGCACGGACAAGGACTTCAAGTACGCTGTACACAAATGACACACAACTAAGATCAAGATCCAAGCGGGGCGACTTCTCGCTCAATCTTCGTCTCTTGCTTCGCGCGCAAGGACATCCGCTAGCGTCTACGTAGTACTGAAGAGCAGAAATATAAGTAGGAGCTGCGCGAGTGGCTCCGGCGCGGGGACGTCAGTTGAGTCCCCTGCTGCCAGTTGGAGTTGACTCCTTTGTGTGCCTGTGATGAGGACGACATGGGCTATACGAACATGAACGAGTGCAAGGACGCGAACACCACGCACGAAAACCTCTTTGCTTACTTGGTGGTTCATACAGGGACTAGTTAACACGGTTGGTTTGATCTGTTGACGGCCTTCACGAAACTAGTCTCAGTGGGCAAGAACTTGGCGCAGTGAAGTGGTGAATTTGATGGACCTGCCTGTGGAATTTCGTGATTTACAAGCTCGAGTGGATTTGGATTTCGATGGCTTGGAGTTTTGATTGCTGGAGTTGACGATCTGGAGTTTGGCGTGCAGTGGAGTAGATTTTAGTTGTGCGGTGGGGGTGACTTAAGTTGATGGAGACGTGCGTGAGCGAGCATTGAGTGCAGCAATGACAATTCTGGGGCGTGACGACTGAGGGCCTGGTCGATTGGTGAGGGGGAAGATGAAGGTTTAAGCCCTTGGGGACGCGCAACTCCTAAACAACCTCAAGCTTCGGTGAGAGGGTAGATGAAGGTTTAAGCCCTTGGAGCCCCTAAACAACCTCGAGCCAGTTGAACGACCTCAGAGCGGCGTCTGCAGGAAGATTTGTTTCGGTTCGTGGTAGACCCGGTGAGGATGAGTGCTTTATGATGATGATGATGATGTAGATATTGACGTTCGAGCCGGGAATGCTGTGAATTGGATGCGGATCTAGTCAAGCTGTGCGATGAAATGTTATTTTGCTGTGAATTTCGATTATTATTTTGTTACTGGACTCAATTACTACGAATATCGTTCTACAAGTTTTTCGCGTGAAACTCAATACAACACCCTCGAGTCTCGGCAATGAGTATGAATAACCTAGGGGGAGAGCAATGTTGCAGGAACCCGAAGTTAATTCGATGTAGTGGAGCAGCGGTCGACATTGAATTTTGGTGGCAAACGGATGTGACGAACTGAGGTGATGTGAGGCAGCGAGTCAATAGTACGGATTGAGTAACCACTGGATCGAAGAGGGCTAAGATGCAAGAGGCCATTCAAGTCGACGGACTCTTCGTTAATGCGAATTGAGATCGAAGATGGAGAGGAGATGGTGAGCCGAAGAGCCAGCCAGTGTTGAGGTCTCTGTGCTAGACTTGTTGAGAATTCACAACGCTTAAGCTCGGAGCAGACGTGCGTCGGAGAAGGATTTGAGACTTGCCAGTGGGACTACATTCAAGACGAAAACTGAATCTGACGCCTACGATACTCGAAGCCTGCCAAATCGAGGGCGATTTGTGAACTAGGGGGGGAGAGTAAGTAAGTGACCTTTTAGCGGACGTCGGTGGACAATTAACCAGACGAGTGACGGGCTGTGAGGACCAACCTGCTATACCCAGTGACGGGCACGGACAAGGACTTCAAGTACGCTGTACACAAATGACACACAACTAAGATCAAGATCCAAGCGGGGCGACTTCTCGCTCAATCTTCGTCTCTTGCTTCGCGCGCAAGGACATCCGCTAGCGTCTACGTAGTACTGAAGAGCAGAAATATAAGTAGGAGCTGCGCGAGTGGCTCCGGCGCGGGGACGTCAGTTGAGTCCCCTGCTGCCAGTTGGAGTTGACTCCTTTGTGTGCCTGTGATGAGGACGACACGGGCTATACCGGTACGAACATGAATGAGTGCAAGGACGCGAACACCACGCACGAAAACCTCTTTGCTTACTAGAACTTTAGCCGCTCAACTGTACTTGGACGTCTTCAACAATCACGGTGCAGTTCTCTCCCTCAGCGAATACTTCGAAAGTTGAATGCTTAACGTGTCTGTAATATTATAGAAGTATAATATTACAGGCACGTTTTAAGCATTCGTGTACTACATGTATACTATAAGTACAGTGGTTACAGCAATTAGTCTGAGTGAGACTAATTTATGTAAGCATATTTCAGCGACCTCACACAAAATAGTCTAGCGGAACTTCACATAGACTAATTATGAACACAGACTATTTCTGAATGTTCAAAATTAATCTAATCGAATTCAAAACTGAGAATGGGTACTAAATGGGCAAAGGTAAAGAAGAAATGGGGGAAAGTAATTGGGCAAAACTGCCACCCCAATCTTAATTAAGATTGAAATAAATCAATTTCCGTCTCTGGCGCTTGCTAGATAAGTGAAGACAAAGAGGGACTGTACGTAGGTGTCGGAGGTGAGGAAAGAGAGCTTGTGTATCGGAGCCGGCAAAAGGCGAAGTGAGGCTACTTGTGGAGAATCCACCATGTTTTATACTATAGTGTACTATACAGTACAGTGAAGTCTAGTGAAGGATGTAGTGCAATAGAAAAAGGCATTCGGTATCCTCAACAGTGCCGAATAATCATCGCACACAGGGTCAGGTGGGGGACTTGTGCAAAAAGCGGAGTCCTCAGCAAGTTACATGCATTTTGAGCTTTTACTTGAATGTGGTTTTGCTTTTCTTAGGTGCTAAAAAACAAATTGTTTTTCTATTCTTAGCCAGCTCGAAAATTATGGGCGACAGCTCAAAAATAGGGGGCCCATTTCATACAGACTAATTCTGAACATTTTGGCCAAGACTAATTATGAATTTGTTCTTTCCTGGCTCACATGAATTAGCCTGACATAGACTAATTTTGAACGCAGACTAATTTTGAAGTCAGACTAATTACTGTAAGCACTGTACTATAAAATGTAGCTGGCGGCGGTCTGCGTACCGACCTCCTCCGCTTGTAGTGGACAACCTCATATAAGAGCGACCAATCGGATTGCGCGATTTTGAACTCCGTTTCAGTGCCGCTTATAAGTTCCGTTGCAAATATTTAGATACAAATTGACCGGTAGTGTACCGGTAATGGTGAACAGCTGAGCCGCGCGCCATTCATTTGTCGATTGGCGATGCCCCCCTGGCTCCCAACACCAGGATTCCGTCACTGCACGGGAGAAGCTGAATGCTGCGCAAGCACCCGCCAAGAGCGCCGATGTGCGAACCGTGTTCAAGGTAGCGGTAAGACAACAAACCTTTTGCTCATGCCGGAGCCGACGTGCCCGCCACTACAGCGATCACCGGGTATTTCTCACGCTAGAGGGAATACGCTCTTCTACGGCGCCGCGATCTCTAGCTTGGCGGATTCTGCGCAAGTGTTTCCATTGCGTTGCCTGCTCGGAATTCGAGTCGGTGGGTGGGGCGCCACAGCTCGGTCGAGAGCTACGGAGCGAGCTCTCGATCAGCCGCAGCGCCGGTCGCAAACGTTGCGCTGCCGCCTCGAGTACCAGAAACTAACGCAATTGAGTCCACTTGGACTTGTGCACTACGCTAGTCTCATTAGTTACGACGACGTAGTAGCTGCTTATTTAGTTGAGGGTCTCGCCAGACGTCGTGCTATTGAGGCAAGCATTGGCGAAGAGTAGACAGACTGTAGATGTCAGTAATACCGGTTATGGTACCGAAATCAGCATATCATTTTTGACGGGTGGTACACTGTACCGGCATATACGGCTGTCCACTATAAGCGGAGGAGGTCGGTACTACGCAATGCGTAGAAGAGGGTCGTGGCGTTGTTTAGCTGCTGCGAATCAAGCGATCATTTAAGTGAAGTTGTTATAGCTGCGTATGTTTGCTTGACAATAGATCATCGATTTTAATTAAAGAGAATGCGCAGGAAATGAAGAAAAAACATGTAATGGTTTTTTCTTCGTGCGAAATGACAAGTGGTCACGAACTAAACTGCGCAAGAAAACGAACGGACAAGTGAATTTGCTCTTATGCTGCTTGCTGTAATGTAAGCTCAAAACTACTATCCCCTGGCACCTAGTTCGCGGCGCTGGCATTATAGTACACCGTGCTCTCGAATTCAGGCGCGCAGTACGGGAACTCCGCCTCGTCGTCGGATGGAGCAAACAGCTCCTTGCCCGTGGTGTACGTCACGTAGCAGCCCAGCACGAAGCAAATGACGACGACAATGCTTCCCGACACCTTCTCCCACATGGCCACCTGGCTCCACGACTTCTTCAGGTAGAAGACGATAGGCAGCAGGATGCAGTTCACCGTGATGCACGAGGCGCCGACGAAGTCTGCCAGGGACGTGAAGTCGTCCTTCAGCACAATCGAGATAATGACCAGTACCACTACGATGACGATACGCAGCACGACGTACTTGATGGCGTTCGCGCCGCGGTACTCCAGCGCTTCCTCCTCGGGGGTGTCCTTGTGCACGTTCTCGGCGTCTGCCACGGACACGTACGACATTTTGGAGCTGCGCATGGAGTCCTTCACCGCCAGATCGGCTGGGGTGGACGTCTGCAGGTAGCTGGGGGCGTTTTCGAGGTCTTCGTTCGCCTGTACTTCCTTGTGCATACCCAAGAAGAGCCGCTCGGCGATGTAGAACGCCGGGTTGATGATCACGGAGAAGGCGATGGTAATGTGAAGCTGCATGAAGAGGTAGGCGAGCACGATGGTCCCCCAGTTCGGCGCGAAGCCCAAGTTGGTGAGGCCGGTCTCCGAGTCTGGGTAGATGGTGAAGAGGAGGTTGCCGGAGATCTGGCAGCCAACGGCCGAGTACGCCGTGCTGGCCAGGACCAGGAAGAGAATGGAGATGATGCCGACGGTGACGCCCACCACGCGCGGCATACGCTTGGGGTCGCTGTGCTGCCGCTGGATGTCGGGGATGACGATACCGGCACCGTAGGCGAGCGACAAGTTGCCAAAGCAGCCGGCGACCTGCGAGAAGGAGAGGTCCGGCGACGGTACGCTGGGGTGGCCACTGAGACCGTGCATGACCACAGCGACGCCGAGGATGTCGGCAATGATGGTGCCGAGGCAGCCAGCGAATGCAGCGGCAGCTCCTTCCTTGAGAGTGGGGACCAGGCACACGGGCAACACCATCAGCGCCATGAGAATGATCCACGTGGTCTGGCTGAAGGCTTCCGGGAAGAGACCGTCGAGCAGCGAGCCACCGAGCACGAGGAAGACGCACGGAATCAGTAGGCAAGAACCCATTTGCGAGATGACGCAGAGCCAGCGACCAGTTTGGCCCATGCACCATTCTCCCAGGTCTCCAAAGGTCTTGACGGACTTAGGAGCGAGCAACATGACCTTGGACATCTTGATGGACGAGTAGATGTTGGCGAAGGCCATGAAGGCCATGGCGATTACGGCGAGATAGGGGCCTGCACGCGAGAAGTTTCCGGGCATACCAAGCGTTCCAACACCGTAGATGCAGCAGAAGAGATTGAAGGCCGACTTGGCGTCCTCCGCGGTGAAGAAAGGTCCCTTCGCCATCGTTGTGAAACACGAGGGAGCAGTAGTTGATTCGAGTTGATGGACCGTGCAGCTTGAGCGGAATCAAGCCAAAGTGGGAATGAGTAAGGCGAGCTGGGCTACCAGCAGGCGATACCTTCAAGGTTAGCACCAATGCACTGCGGTGAAGCCGCTAGCCTCGGTAAGGTCTAGTTTAGGATAAACCAAAAGCGCATCCGCCTCCGTGGCGGGCACCGATGCTGCATGCAGAGTAACAGGGCCACAATTGTGCGGTAAAGGATGTGATGTGTACTGTACCTGAATCTGCGGATTAATTCTTTAATCAGGCAACCTGATTAAAGAGTTTATCCGCAGATCCTCCTGCAAACATATGAGTGGCCTGCGAGCGTACGCGGCTGTTGCGTTGCAGGTTGCAACATTTACATGAGAGAGTTCCTTCTTGCCGCGCCAGTTCAGCGGGAGCTTTTTCTGTCCGTTAAGGCAGCCCGACTTCAACATCGTTGTGTGCCGGACGGTAGCGACCGACTCCAACCAATTCCAAAGTTGTGCAAGCATAGATGACCATTCACGACACTAGCATCATGAATTCTACAGCGCTACACCATATTAGCTGAGCTGAGTTCGTACATGGCGAGTGTATCAGGGCATTTGAATTGCGGCTTTTGGAGGTTGTGCATGTAGCTACATATCCTTGGGACGTCCGGTTCGCATCGAGCGCGATTTGTGCGAGCTCATTTCAAGAGAGTTGGCGGGCGTGCAGAACCGGCTTGGGCGAGGCACCTTGAACTGACAGGAGGTGATTGGCGTAAAGGGCGGCGATGCCAACTCCGTCATTGCGCTTGTGATTCACAAGTTGTGAAATCGTGACCTCTTCCCTAGTGAAAACGCGACCTCTCCGCTAGGCACACAACGAGCTGCAGCGCAGTGACGGAGTTGGCATCGCCGCCCTTTACGCCAATCACCTCCTGTCAGTTCAAGGTGCCTCGCCCAAGCCGGTTCTGCACGCCCGCCAACTCTCTTGAAATGAGCTCGCACAAATCGCGCTCGATGCGAACCGGACGTCCCAAGGATATGTAGCTACATGCACAACCTCCAAAAGCCGCAATTCAAATGCCCTGATACACTCGCCATGTACGAACTCAGCTCAGCTAATATGGTGTAGCGCTGTAGAATTCATGATGCTAGTGTCGTGAATGGTCATCTATGCTTGCACAACTTTGGAATTGGTTGGAGTCGGTCGCTACCGTCCGGCACACAACGATGTTGAAGTCGGGCTGCCTTAACGGACAGAAAAAGCTCCCGCTGAACTGGCGCGGCAAGAAGGAACTCTCTCATGTAAATGTTGCAACCTGCAACGCAACAGCCGCGTACGCTCGCAGGCCACTCATATGTTTGCAGGAGGATCTGCGGATAAACTCTTTAATCAGGTTGCCTGATTAAAGAATTAATCCGCAGATTCAGGTACAGTACACATCACATCCTTTACCGCACAATTGTGGCCCTGTTACTCTGCATGCAGCATCGGTGCCCGCCACGGAGGCGGATGCGCTTTTTGGTTTATCCTAAACTAGACCTTACCGAGGCTAGCGGCTTCACCGCAGTGCATTGGTGCTAACCTTGAAGGTATCGCCTGCTGGTAGCCCAGCTCGCCTTACTCATTCCCACTTTGGCTTGATTCCGCTCAAGCTGCACGGTCCATCAACTCGAATCAACTACTGCTCCCTCGTGTTTCACAACGATGGCGAAGGGACCTTTCTTCACCGCGGAGGACGCCAAGTCGGCCTTCAATCTCTTCTGCTGCATCTACGGTGTTGGAACGCTTGGTATGCCCGGAAACTTCTCGCGTGCAGGCCCCTATCTCGCCGTAATCGCCATGGCCTTCATGGCCTTCGCCAACATCTACTCGTCCATCAAGATGTCCAAGGTCATGTTGCTCGCTCCTAAGTCCGTCAAGACCTTTGGAGACCTGGGAGAATGGTGCATGGGCCAAACTGGTCGCTGGCTCTGCGTCATCTCGCAAATGGGTTCTTGCCTACTGATTCCGTGCGTCTTCCTCGTGCTCGGTGGCTCGCTGCTCGACGGTCTCTTCCCGGAAGCCTTCAGCCAGACCACGTGGATCATTCTCATGGCGCTGATGGTGTTGCCCGTGTGCCTGGTCCCCACTCTCAAGGAAGGAGCTGCCGCTGCATTCGCTGGCTGCCTCGGCACCATCATTGCCGACATCCTCGGCGTCGCTGTGGTCATGCACGGTCTCAGTGGCCACCCCAGCGTACCGTCGCCGGACCTCTCCTTCTCGCAGGTCGCCGGCTGCTTTGGCAACTTGTCGCTCGCCTACGGTGCCGGTATCGTCATCCCCGACATCCAGCGGCAGCACAGCGACCCCAAGCGTATGCCGCGCGTGGTGGGCGTCACCGTCGGCATCATCTCCATTCTCTTCCTGGTCCTGGCCAGCACGGCGTACTCGGCCGTTGGCTGCCAGATCTCCGGCAACCTCCTCTTCACCATCTACCCAGACTCGGAGACCGGCCTCACCAACTTGGGCTTCGCGCCGAACTGGGGGACCATCGTGCTCGCCTACCTCTTCATGCAGCTTCACATTACCATCGCCTTCTCCGTGATCATCAACCCGGCGTTCTACATCGCCGAGCGGCTCTTCTTGGGTATGCACAAGGAAGTACAGGCGAACGAAGACCTCGAAAACGCCCCCAGCTACCTGCAGACGTCCACCCCAGCCGATCTGGCGGTGAAGGACTCCATGCGCAGCTCCAAAATGTCGTACGTGTCCGTGGCAGACGCCGAGAACGTGCACAAGGACACCCCCGAGGAGGAAGCGCTGGAGTACCGCGGCGCGAACGCCATCAAGTACGTCGTGCTGCGTATCGTCATCGTAGTGGTACTGGTCATTATCTCGATTGTGCTGAAGGACGACTTCACGTCCCTGGCAGACTTCGTCGGCGCCTCGTGCATCACGGTGAACTGCATCCTGCTGCCTATCGTCTTCTACCTGAAGAAGTCGTGGAGCCAGGTGGCCATGTGGGAGAAGGTGTCGGGAAGCATTGTCGTCGTCATTTGCTTCGTGCTGGGCTGCTACGTGACGTACACCACGGGCAAGGAGCTGTTTGCTCCATCCGACGACGAGGCGGAGTTCCCGTACTGCGCGCCTGAATTCGAGAATACGGTGTACTACAATGTCAGCGCCGCGAACTAGGTGCCAGGGGGTACATGTAGTAGTTTTGGACTTAAGCAACATAAAAGGAAATTCACTTGCTTGTCCGTTTTCGTTTCCTGGGTACATTGTAGTACACCGTATTCTCGAAAGCTTAAACGCTCTATTTAATTCGTGACCACTTGTCATTTGGCACGGAAAAAAATGTTTTTTGCTTGGTTTTCGATCGAGCTTCGAGCTTCGAGCTTCGAACTTCGGCTTTCGAGCGAGTGGAGATATACATACGAGGTTAAAAGGTAGGTTCAAATTTTGAGTCTTAGACTATCCTATCCTGGATAGCATCCTTCGAAGATTTGCAGCACCACCACTTCAACGTGTGGCGGAGACACCGTCCGCAAGAAATGAAAATGATTCAGGGTGGACATTGTCCACCCTGAATCATTTTCATTTTCCAGCCACATGACCACTTGTCCACTGGACAAGTGGTCATGGCTGGGCTCTCAGGCCAGTTCTTTCGGACTAAGGGTAAGTCGACCAGTTACGGGTCACTTAAGCGAGAAATGATGTAACTTCACAACAACTTATGCTATCATGAAACTACAACCTGCATCGAAATCGTTGAGATTTCACGTTTCTCGGCATGAAACAACACGCATAGAACACACATTCTCATTGAAAACGACAAGGAGCACGGCAGGACATGAATACCAGCTTTTCATTTCAAAGGCGGTAATTCGGGCCACTTGCCCGGCTGTCAAGTATACAAAAATGAAGTGTAAGTCTAATCACGCGACTAAGATACGCCCGCTAGAGGTCACAAAAAGCTGTGATCGAATTCGCAGACTGGTGAGGTGTTTCAACGACTATCGGAGTGCCATGAAGACCTTCCTATGCCCTTTGCGAACCTGTGTTCACAGTCATAGTACCTGGCTCAATCGAGACGGCCTCAAAAAAGAGAGCTCTTTCGACCGACTCCATCTGGCGGAACTTCAACTTGGGATGAGGCCTGCGTGTTCTAGTGGCGATCGTGTGGTTCGCGGCAACAATTTTCTTCACTGCACGTGCGATCCGTTTCCAACGACCTAGAACGAGTTTTCGGAGCTTTTCCTCGTCACGTAGTAGCCGCTTCTCCTCTCGTTCGCGAGCCTTTTCTGCTTTCAGCCTTAGATTTTCTTGCCTCCGCAGAACTGCTTCGGTTCGCCTCTGCTGGCGTAACTGCTCTTCTTCTTCACGTTCTCTGTGCCGTAGCCGTAGCTCCGCCAATGGCCAATGAGACTCTCAACATCGTCTTGCTCAACTATGCCGCAGTGGATCCATGAAACGATTGCTACCGCTGTTGCTGCTTGGAGTCGAAGCAAGGGTTCCGACAAACCGCTCTCGCTGCGAGAAGTGTCGAAGCTGTACAACATACCAAGAGAGACGCTTCGCAGCTATGTAAGGGGACAAGCAGTCGGCTCGCGCGTGCTTTTCCTCCCTCCGCATGCTACACACTTGATGCAGCCATTGGATGCGGGCTGTTTTCGATCGTTCAAGTCGGAATGGCGCAATTGCATTGCCAACTTTGCTGCGGTTACTAATGGAGCGAACGTGCAAAAACACCACATTGCTGCGCTTACGCGAGAGGCCATCGATGCTGCATGGGGTCCTCGCATAATCTCGACGTCATGGTCGAGTACTGGAATGTGGCCTGTTAATCCAGACAAAGTTCTTAGCAAACCGGTTTTGTCAAGAAATTTGTCCAGTCGTTCCAACTACGCGGGCTACACACTTACCCATGACCCCCTGCCTTTGGACACCATCAACCAGCGTTCCCTGCGTCAGCTCACTCGTGATAGCATTGACGTCAATGCATACCGTGCGTATCGCATTATCCGAATGAACATAAACTCGGCTCAAGCACCTCCAGCTGCATCTGAGCGCGTCTTTATTGACGTCACGCCAAAAAGGCTCCTTACACACGACCAGTGTATGGCGGATAGGCCTGTCAACGTTGGGACCTTTGGGCCACTCCAACGCACTCCAACCCCAACTCCCGGGGTATGTGTTGGGGTTTTACGCAAACCCTGATGAACACATCTGATCTTTCGCAATACTTAAACCTAAACAACTGAGTTGGCCGAAGAGGTCCCTCTTGCCCTCAAAATATTTGTGCGTGGTCATACAGCGGCAATATGCAAGCAAGGCGGATGCAACTAATCTGGTCATGCTGCCCTGGGCCTACACGAGGCCATTTCTCCAGACCTGGACAAGCTCACCTCGCCCTGTGTGGTGCGGCGTTTCGGTCGTCTGCAACTGGTGCAGCATTCATTCCGCAGTACGAGGACGTGAGCATGTCCACGGGCGACTCGCTTGACCGCCCAGCGATCGAGAAGGTATCCACGCCGCCCTGCTTGTCGTCGGCAGTGGAGCACTGCGGCTACTGTACTAAGCAAGCGACATACATGTAGCGGTGCAACGTATGGGTGTGTTGCTGTCCTCTATTCGTGGCGGAAGAGGAGGGCGTTCCCCGCGCGGGAACGCCAGCACCGCGTGAGAACTCTGCTCGGCCGCATGCAACTCCGCGTGATCCAGGAACTGCTTCGCGGTTCTGGTGTTATAATAATTTTCCGCAGTCATCGATGCGCACCTTGACCACCTACATGTGCTGCGCTGCCCCTCGTCACAGGACGGAGTGTGGTGCACAGGAAGACAACAAGCCCTTACTGTGGACCACAAAAGATTTGAAACGACTTTGAAGGGGACGGGGGGCGAGTTTGGAGGTCTCGCGAGGGAGTTGGAACCCACTCCAACGCACTCCAACCCAACCCACTGGGTTTCGAGTTGAGTACAAAGCGTTGACAGGCCTAGTTGAGACGACAGCGGACGGGCGGTACTCGCAGACAGCTAGGGGGTGCTGACTTGCGAGTAGAAGTGTTTGTGAACAGAATCACAAGGACCTCCGGCGTCGACTCGCCCCACGGAATGGATGAAGACAGTATGGAGCCGCCGAGCTACCCTCAAAGGCTCCATGGAACTAGCAATAGCAAAGATTAATAATACTAGTTTTTGTATGTAAACTACTTCAACATCTTACCTGGCATGTGGCCCGACATAGGAAGTGACCGGGAAATGGTGCAGTTACCCTTACAGTGCAAATAGCGTTAACCCTTTCAAGGACGTTGCATTGCCTAATCAGCAAATTATCGCACCAACTTACAGCCAAGCAAGCCTTGCATCGCGACTTAGAAACAATACCAGTGATTTCGACGACGTCACTGGCCATGGAGAACCGGGCAGGCGTGTGGGCTTCAAGTGGTGCTGATACAGTACCTACTCCAAGACAGGATGGATCATTGAACGTCCAATCAGTGGTTTGGATGTTGGTGCCATTTGGCGTGTTGAATGAGCAAACTCTTTGGATATCACCACGCTCATTAAGTAAGTCAATTTCGACATCGCGGTTTGGGTGAGCTGTGTCGGATAAGTGCTAGCAAGCACGCAAAGCCAGGCATGGGCAGGTTATTGCTGGTAGAAGACGAACTTAATTCCGCAGCGAATCGCTCGGCGAATAATGTACCGGTACCGGTAAACAAAAATTCAAAACCTGCGTTTCAATGCACGTGTTGTGTTAGTATAAGCATGTCGTGTATTACACTTTGTGCATGTACATGTCGGCTCGTCCATCATCCAGAGTGCAGGTAGTACTACCACTTCCGACACCAGCTGTTGTGTAGTTTTCATGTACATGAAAAATTATTGCAGGATTTAGCCACTACAGACTAATTGACGCCACTTTGAGCATCAGATCAACAATCTCGTCGTCGGTATCGCCCTCTTCAACGCCTTCGTCCTCGCTGTCTTCGTCCGGCTCGTCGTTTCCACGAAGGGGAGTCGCAAAACCAGTATTTTGCCAACAGTGCACCACCGTCTTGGCCTCCGTAGACGACCACAGCAGCGAGCTCCATTGCATCGCCTGAAGTTGGTCTATTTTGTATGCAGACTGCCCATTAACATTTGCATCAGCCTCAAACTTTTCGATCCCGTGGTCAATCTGTAACGACCTAAAGCGTGCCTTGAAGGACGCAATAACACCGGCGTCCAGAGGCTGCAGATAGGTGATAGTATTGGCCGGCAGCTTCTGAACTTTGATGTTCGTCAGCACCATGTCGCCGAGAGCATGGGAGGACACGTTATCAACCAGCAGCAGGATATGCCGCTTCGCAGCACGCATCTCCTTGTCCAACTGCAGCAACCAGTTCTGGTAGATCTTCGAGTTCATCCAGGCCTTGGTACTCTTGCGATACAGGTAGCCGAGCTGTTCAGCCGTCTTCTTACCAAAGCACCGCGGCTTTTGGGCCTTGCCAATAAACAAAACGGGGAGCGAGTCGCTCCCGTCTGCATTGGTAGTCAGCGCTAGCGTTAGCCGAGTCTTGTTTTTCTTGACGCCTTTTGTTGTTGCCGTGCAAATACTCCGCCCAGGCGCGGCTGCGTAGTACAGCCCGGCCTCGTCCATGTTGTAGGTGTCGTGGGCGTCGTAGCAGTCGGTGATCTCGTGGATGGCATGGCGTCCTTCTCTCACTACGTCGGCGTCAGCAGAGCCAGCCTTGCCGTGTCGCGGTCTGTAGCGTAGCTTGTGCCGCTTGAGAAACCCGGTCAGCCAGCCAACGGAGAGTCCGACATCGGCGAGTGGTGGACGCGCGCTAAGCATCCCTGTTTAAGCTGATAACGTATTATTAAGGATATTTTTTCTAGGAGGTGTCGGAAGTGGGAGTACAAGCTGCAAGTTGCAGTTGCAACAGCTTCTTTTGCTGTGACCGGCCGGTCCCACTGGGACTCCCAGCGTGGGAGTCCCAGGCATCGGCATGAGCCTGATGAGCTCCCGACGACTTACTCCGTCTGCTATTTCGCTTTTCGCCTCGTCCGGCTCAAATCACCTTCGTCGCCGTTCAAGATGCCGTTCTTCACCGTCGAGGACGCCAAGACGTCCTTCAATCTCTTCTGCTGCATGTACGGCATCGGCACCCTGGGCATGCCTGGCAACTTTTCGCGCGCCGGGCCTGTACTTGCTGTGATCGCCATGGCCTTTATGGCCTTCGCCAACATCTACGCGTCCGTCAAGATGTCGCGCGTGATGTTGCTCGCCCCCAAGTCCGTCAAGACGTTTGGTGATCTCGGAGAGTGGAGCATGGGCCAGACCGGTCGCTGGCTCTGTGTTGTATCGCAAATGGGCTCATGTCTTCTCATCCCCTGCGTCTTCTTGGTGCTGGGTGGCTCGCTACTCGACGGTCTCTTCCCGGACGCCTTTAGTGCCACCGTGTGGATTATCCTCATGGCGCTCATGGTGCTGCCTGTGTGCCTCGTTCCGACACTGAAGGAAGGAGCTGGCGCTGCCTTCGCCGGCTGCATGGGCACTATCATCGCTGACGTGATCGGTGTGGCTGTTGTCATGCACGGTATGCGAGGCCATCCTTCAGTGCCGTCTCCGGACCTCAAGATCTCCCAAGTTCTAGGCTGCTTCGGCAATTTGGCTCTGGCCTACGGAGCTGGTATTGTAATCCCGGACTTGCAGCGTCAGCACAGCGACCCGACCCGCATGCCTCGCATCATTTTGGTGACCGTGAGCTTTATCTCGTGCCTATTCCTCGTGCTGGCCAGCACCGCTTATTCAGCTGTGGGCTGCCAGATTTCGGGCAACTTGCTCTTCACAATTTACCCGGACGCGGACACTGGAATGACCTCCCTGGGCTTCGCACCGAGTTGGGGCGCTGTCGTGCTGGCGTACTTGTTCATGCAGCTGCACATTACCATTGCCTTCTCCGTTCTCATCAACCCGGCCTTCTACCTCGCCGAGCGTTTGGCGCTGGGTATGCACAAGAATGTGACCCCAGACATGGAAGCTGGCATCAGTTATGCCGAGTCCTCGACGCCTGCCATCGTCCAGAATGCGTCTCGCCGCAGCTCCAAAATGTCCTATGTATCGGTGGCGGACAGTGAGCGCGACTTCAAGGACGACCCAGAGGCTGAAGCAGCTGAATACCGCGGTGGAAAGAACACCGTCAAGTACATTACGCTGCGTATCGTCATTATCGTCATCCTGGTCGTGCTTTCCATCGTCTTCCAAGATCACTTTTCGGATTTCGCCGATTTCGTGGGCGCGTCGTGCATCACGGTGAACTGCATCTTGCTACCGATCGTCTTTTACCTCATGAAGGCGTGGGGAAGTACTCCGTGGTACGAGAAGGTCGCCGCCGTTATTGTGGTCGCGGTATGCTTCACACTTGGGTGCTACGTGACGTACACTACTGGCAAGAGTCTCTTCACTCTGACTGATGATGACACAGAGTTCCGCTTCTGCAGCTCAGAGTACGAGAACCAGATCTACTACAACTACACGGCCGAACACGAGTCCTAGATGAGTTTCTCCTAGGCATAACGAAATATCCCCTGGAAAAGAGTAATCAAGTGGCAAATACATGTTGAGTTTGTATAAATCTTATTGCTGTCGATGTGATTCATCAAGGCAAGACCAAAAGGGATACGGTTCCTGGTTTACCGAGGCTCTACAATAGTTGGAGAATGTCGGCCTTGATGATCGCTTCCGGCAGGGGTATCTCAAGATACTCCACCGTTTGGACACGACTCTGTTTCAGAAGACAATGATCTTCTAGACACTTGACAGAATTTTTCATCGCCAGCGGTGTAGAATGCAGTAACTTCTTGCGGCAAGCTTCATAGACGGACTGGTAAGCCACGAGCTTGGCATCCTTCGGCTTCCGAGATCTGCCCTTGGCTGAATCGGCAGCTGCGAGTTGTTGGCGCGCTAGCTCTTGCAAGGTGGCCACATCGGTGGGTGTGAGACTTTGCAAAATAAACTTCACACCGCTGCTTGTAACGTCTGCCGACTTAGCGCGCTTAGCCAACCGCAGTTCGATTTCATCTGTGTACGGTTCGCAGGTGTCAAGGTTTTGGCTGAGCCACTCAAACCGCAGAGAATCTTCTTCCTTCCAGATAGAGGGGCCATTGATGTGGTCCATTGAAGCAACGAGCGCGATAAAAGGCGATTTCGCTAGCCAGCTCAAACATGTCTGGGCCTCTGGGTTCCGCAACGCCAGTCCGTCTATCGAGTGCACGAGCAGATAAACTGGAGTCACATGGCGCAATGCTGGCTTAGTTTTGGCGATTTCTCTGCACTGGGAAGCGTGGAAAAGTAAAGTTTAGTCATAGACAAGTCCATTCAGGTCCAACGACCGCACTGCAAACAACACAGAATCCTTTACCTGTTGTGATAGTGATTGATTTGGCTTCGCGTCGACGCGAAGAGCCTACACAACCAGCAAGAGCGAAGCCCGTCAATGCCATACTCACAAAAGGCCTCGAGCACTGGTAAGCTGAAGCTTTTACCTTCTCTTGGATAGCCTCAGCCAGGTATTTCAGCGACACAGTCGGGAGATACCCATGCACTTGCATAACAATGCCATCATTCAGGTAGGAAGACGCGAACTCCTACTCGCGTATCGCAGCATGTTAGTCCGAAAAGAAGCGAGGTTTGTACTGTAAACCAGGCAGCACTCACTTGCAGCAACGACAACTTGGATCCTATGCCGTAGAAGAGCAGGTTGTAGCCAGCCAAGAGCTCGCTCTTCCACGCCGGGAAGTGCCGTTCCAAGCGTCTGGCCTGCGGTTCCACGTGCTCGTCCACAGCTCGCAGCTCCGCCAGCAGCTCCCCACGCGAGGGCAACTGCAGTGCGTTGCTGGGCTCCTCGTCCTCCTCATCCCCGTCCTCTCCCTCCTGCGGACTCAGTCGGTGGCTCCGCTGCTTCTGAGCTCGGCTCGCGCTCTGTGCGGCGGCGGCGTCTGCGGCCTGTCGCTCCTTCAGAGGCGGCGGCTTGGGCTTGCGAGGCACGCGCTGGCGGATCCGCTTGGAAGTGAAGTAGGCGTTGGCGGAGGAAGCGCCCAGCTCCACGCTGCCGCTTGGCTCCGAGCGCCGCTGCCGGAAGCGCGCACGCAGCCCGGCATCACTCATTGCGGGAAATTAACACTGTCACTGTGGTGGAGTACATGCACCTCGTTTTAGTGACTTATGTTGAAGTTATTTTCATCCCATCATTGCGAGAGCTGACAGTCTCTTCCGCGTGGGGGACGCCGTGGAGCTCTGGCGCGTGCTGCTGCACCTGAGCGTGTTGGGGGGGGGGGGTCTGCTGCTCTTCGAGCGCGCCCTGCACCTTCTGGAGCGGCGCGCCGCCGTCTCCGCCAAGTACCAGCAGCTGCTGAGCAAGGCGTACCGCGAGCTCATGATCCTCGGACTCATCGGCCTCGGCCTCAAGCTGGCGAAGGAGGCGCCCGGTGTAAACGGCGGCAGCGCTGCCATGACGGCCTTCCAGGTGGCAGACCTGACCATCTTCATCTTGGCGCTGGCGCTCATCCTGCAGACGGTCTGCATCTTCCTCCGGCTGCGAAAGCACAACCTGCGAGCGGATCGCGCAGAGCTGCTCTCCACCGACGCGTTGGCTGATGCAGTGGCCTCACTGACAGGCAGTCGAGCACGCGACGCCCAAGAGTTGGTGCATCTGCGCTTGCTGCGCCACTTGTTCCTCGCTCGCTTCGACCTGCCTCAGCTCTTCCCGTTTGCCAAGTACCTACGACAGGCACAAAACAACCAGATCACACACATGATAGATGTCGGTGCTCCGATGTGGGCACTGCTGCTTGTGGTGGCCTGGGGGTTGGAGGGCATCACAGACATCCTGCAACATAGTGAGCCTAACCTACCCAGGCGTCGCAGTCTCGTAATCGTCCTGGTGGGGTTTGCCTGGGCTCTGCTAGCGCTGCATGTGGCCGTCCTGGTTTACTTCCGTTCGAGTGTTCAGCAACTACTGAAGGCTGCTGGGATGGCCGCAGACCCACCCACCATGGAAAGTCATCTAAGAGTCATTGCAGGCCAGGAAGCTCGAGCTTGGACCCAAGAGGACGCGGGGCAAGCGCTTTTGGCTATGCAAAGGGTGCAAGAGAAGTATGAAACCACCCAACTACGAGAACATGGTCGTCGTGATGAAAACAAGGACAGTCTGGTGTCCGATGCTGCGCTCCGTGTGGAAATCCGATGGTTTTCACGAAAGTATTGGCATTTTTTGGTGATGTTGCTACTGATGCTCAACGGGTTTTATTTCGCGTTAGTAGTCCAATGCGCAGCCTACCAAATCGGAATCGTGTACGAGGACTCGGGCCTAGCGGAGGTGCTTGCTATCCCACTACCGCTAGCGTTAAACACTTTGATACTCCAGCCGCCGATCTTCCGGAACTTGGTGCTCGTTAGCAGCATTTTCTGCGTGGATGGAACCACACTAAACGAAGTTGTTAACCATTTTCGCGAAATCGTCGAGCTTCGCTCCGAGTTCGCTGCAAATTTGTGCGATTGCATGCAAGCGAGGATGCTCTCGGTTGATGACCTACAGGCGGAGCTGGAGGTGTATGACCCTAGTCGTTCTGGTGCTATCGAAACCGAAAAAATGCGTTTGGTGCTTCGACGCTGCGGTTTTCACCTTTCTAGCTTCCGGTTCAACGGTGTCGCAAGATTGCTATTTGAGGTTAGCGAAATGCGAATCGAGTACATCCAGTTGCTGAAGCTGGTTGCACTAGCTCGGAAGTGAAATATGCGGCACCAACGCAGATGCCCACCACACGACTGCGGTTTACCATCACCCACTGCTTCGACAAAGCGTACTGGGGGAGGAAGACGCGGGCATCATTGTGAGCGTCGGAAACTCATATTTCCCCCCGCAGCCTTTGCTAGCATCCGTGCCGCTGGGTGCATCCGTTCCAAGAAACAAAATGGCTGTGAGTGCTCACTCCGACTCCTTCCTTCCTTCGCGACCTCAATTGAAGCGGAGCGATAGCAAGTTTCAAGGAGTAAGCTCTAGGACCCTGTGCGACCTCTTCTACATTGAAAGCACGTTCGATCCGAACCTGCTCACGCCAGCAGTCGATAGCAACTTCGCTCATGTCTAGCTCAAAACATTCCAGATTACATTTATGCTGGATATACACTGACTTGACTTAGACCCTCACCCCCTGAGGCTGACCCAAGTACATGCGGAGTACGTTGTACTTATGCCTCATGTTCGGCTGTGTAGTTGTAGAAGACGTTGTCTTGGTATTCTGGTGCACAGAACGGGAAGTTGACGTCGCTCTCGGACGGCGCAAAGAGCTCCTTCCCGGACAAATACGTGACATAGCAACCGAGCACAAAGCACACGAAAACGACGAGAAGTGCCGGCACCTTCTCGTAGATGGGGACTCGACCCCAGCAGCGCTTCAAGTAGAACACGATAGGCAGGATGATGCAGCTCATTGTGATAGCCGACGAGCCCACGAAGTCGCTCAAATCCGAAAAGTGGTCCTTCAGCAACACTGAGGCAAGGACCTGTAACGCGACGATAGCAATGCGTAGCAGCACGTATTTGATCGAGTTGGGGCCACGGTACTCAGCAGCCTCAGCTTCTTCGTCTGCCTCATCGTCCTTTTCAATATCCGCCATCGACACCACCGACGCCATCGATCTCTTGGAGCTGCGTTGTCCCTTCATAATTGGCGTACCAGTGGGGTCGTAGCTGATCGCGGCCTCGACGTCGTCTCCGGGCAGGCGCTCCTGAGAGTTATGCTGGTGCATACCCAAAACGAGCCGCTCGGCGATGTAGAACGCAGGGGAGACCACAACAGCGAAGGCGATGGTGACGTGCAGCTGCATGAAGAGGTATGCCAGGACGACGGCACCCCAGTTCGACGCGAAACCAAGTGACGTAAGACCCGTGACGGCGTCCGGGTAAATGGTGAAAAGGAGGTTGCCTGAGATTTGGCACCCCATGGCGGAGTATCCACTGCTGGCAAGCGCCAGGAAGAGTACCGAAATGAACGTCAAGGTGACGGCTACAACACGAGGCATGCGAGTCGGGTCGCTGTGCTGGCGCTGAAGCGATGGAATCACGATGCCGGCTCCGTATGCAAGGGACAAGTTCCCGAATGCACTGGCAACTTGCGAGAAGGAGATTTGGGGCGCCGGCACACTCGGGTGGCCACGCATGCCGTGTGTGACGACTGCAACTCCAATGCAATCGGCGATAATGGTGCCTGCACAACCCGCAAAAGCTGCTCCTGCTCCTTCCTTGAGTGTCGGGACGAGGCAAACAGGGAGCACCATCAGCGCCATGATCACGATCCACACCTTCTGGTCGAACGCGTTTGAGAAAAGGCCGTCGAGCAGCGAGCCACCCAGCACTAGGAAGACGCAGGGCACCAGCAGACACACACCCATTTGGGAAAACACAACCAAGTAGCGTCCAGATTTGCCCATGCACCACTCGCCGAGATCGCCATAAGTGCGCACGGACTTGGGAGCCAGCAGCAGCACCTTGGATATCGCCACGGAGGCGTAGACGTTGGCGAAAGCCATGAAAACCAGCGCTACGATGGCGATCACTGGGCCGCTCGGGAAAAGTTTCCGGGCATGCCGAGTGTGCCGACGCCGTAGACACAGCAGAAGAGGTTGAAGGCGATTTTGGCGTCTTCCATCGTGAAAAAGGCTCCGCGAGCCATCCTGAGGGAGTGGCGGGTGCGTTCCAAGAGCTTAGCAGGGAGGTTGTCGGAGTTCCAGCGGCGCCAAAACGAGAATGGTCTATTGCGACAGCGTCGCCGTGTCCTCGACCTTCACGTCAACACTGGCTGAGAAGGAGCGCCCGACGCACCTCGGCACATGAGCAGCCAAATGCTTCCGGCAGGTGGTGCCGCGCTACCATGCTGCAAAACTGCAGTTTTCCATTATCAATGTGTCAGCGGGATACATGTATAATACACTTACTTACTACATCCGAACCAGGCCCTGCCAAATAATGGGCGCCGTCATCTGGCGTCGCACTTGGAATTGCAGCGCCACCCCCGGGCGAAATGGGCGAACACTGCGTGCATGTACTAACCAAAAACCACGCCACCAAAACATTCTTGGCGAGAAGTCGCGGCGCCTCGCAGCCGAGTCCTCGAGACCAGGGACCTGCACTCTGCAGTGCAGAGTCTGCAGTGCAGGGATCAAGCGGATCTTTTGCGGGCGCGCATCCTCGGGGGTTCAAACCTGGGAAAGCATCTCCGGAATACATCCCCGGATTCCGACTCTTTTCGGCAATCGACATAGCCGTGTGAAAGTCTCAGATTGAAGCGAAGAAGGCTCCGTATCTCCAAGGTTTGTGTGCATGCAAGCAAGCCGCGTCCTCGTTCAACATGGCACGGAGCGCTGGTAAATGTACATGTATCTTCAGCGCTCTTGATCCGCTTCGGGCGTGCGAGTTGCGGGACCAGCGGGCTTCTGAAGTTGGAGAGCATCCCGTTCTGGTGCGTTGCCACTGGGTATGTCTCGCGTCCGGTGTCGGGCAAGCTGCCGGTGTCGGGTCGAGCTGCGCCGCGGGATAAGGGGCTTGAAATTCAAGCTGAATCATTTCCAGCGCATCCTTCAAGGTGATGCTGACGGGAAGGTAGCTTCGAGATCCGGTGCGCGCTGTGGTGCATGTGCTGATGCTTTCGCGGCTGTGCGGATGCGGGAATGCTCTCTGCAAGACACCAATCGCTGCCGCTGGCGGGCGCCACGGCGCCGGTTGTCATCGGCGATAGAAACGCCCAGGGAGATGTTGAAGTGGGGAGCACCTCGAGCCGGCAAGTGCTTGTGGATGTGGGGCTCCGGCCAGCGTGATTCTCTCAGCAAGGCAATATCCGATAATGTAATCGTGCACAACATGTATAGACTTAGATAGCGCAGCAACTATGCTGGCAATTTTCAGGCACCATGTTTGGCGTGCCAAGCGTGCTATGTTGGACTGTAAGCAAAACTATCGCTGCCAGCGTCCCAATTGACTGTCAACAGAACGGCGGAAGTCCGCAGCGTTTTTGACTCAATCTGATCCCGTTCAAAAACGCCATACAGTACATGTATATCAATCCAGCAACCCCGTGTTGCCACCTTTTGACCTCGATGCAGCGCTGCTCCGGGCGCTTGGCTGCACGAACATGGCGTCTCCAGCACCTGCAGCCCGTTTGCATTGCGCCGACAACCTCCGCGTAGTCTACCCAGCAGAATTGCTGCCGCTCGAGCGACGCGACGAAGAGTACCGGTTTAATACATGCTGCGAGAGCATCCCAACTTGGGACCCAGGACGAGAATAGAGCCGTACATGTACCTACATCAAGTCGCGAATGGCACTTCACGGTCAAATTGTGCCTTTGTGCGTCGTGCTGCGCACCGAGCTACTGTAACGTTAGTGACTATTGCCGACATTCTAGATTGTACCGAATTTACCTGCAGCATGTATGCACTGCTGGCAGCACTGCTTGAATTCTTCTCGCCAGCAGGACCTGACAGAACATGCGGAACACCCGTTAATGCCGTAAGAACACAGCAAATCCTTTTGATTAGGATAAACTATGGATCCTGACATCCCACCTGACGCACGATTTTATAATTGAGTATTGCAGGTTACGCCATAAAAGTGACCAGCCGCGCTACGCTTGGCTGGGCGCCGCTTCGGCGCCCCCGCTGCTCGCTTCGCTCTCGATTTAAAGATTGTAAGTTCTACCCAGAACAGTGGTCGTCTCGCTGAGGAGCTCGTCGCTGGGCCCGCCTCCGCAAATACCGCGCGGCCCTGCTTCGCGGGCTCCCCGCGCGGGTTTGCTCTGGCTACGGTCCTCACACCCGCTCGCCTCCGGTGGCCCTTCTATGCTTTGTGTGTTAGATGTCGCCCACCCTCGTGTGTCCTGGCCGCGCGTGGGCGTGTGTTGGTCCTATTTCCTGGCAGGACCTCCAGGATTAAAATCAGCTGGTCACGTCGACTCGATAGCATCGTTCATTTGCAGACCTCAGCTGGCAGCACAAAGTCCGGTGTCGTGGTGCGAGTGCCGGTGCACGAGCGTTAAATGCCGCACCAGAAAGTGCGGGGCAGTGTATCAGCCGGCGTTCATAGGCTCCTCCGAGCCTGACGTCGCCGAGGGGACTGATAGCGGCCGCGCTCTAGCGCGCAGAGAGTCCCTGCTGCTACCCGTTCTGCGTTGGCTACACTCTGAGCTTTGCGCATTCCGCTTCGTCTGTGCATGTGAAACAGTTGGCGGTGATCCGGATTACCGCAAAACGTTTTCGGTTTTCTCGAATTATTTATTTTTGCTGTAGTGCTAGAGTCGGATCTGGATAGTTGGGAGTGGGCGACATCGCAATGCAACGCCAAAGAGGAGGCCAAAGGACAGAGAGCCAAACATGATGGCTCCATCACCTCGAGAAGATGATTTTGATGCACGATGGCGTCGAAATCGCGGCCCTGGGCAAAACAAGCGGCGCGTGAGCGAGTGTTGGAAGCCCTCGGGCTCGAGACAGTAGAGGAATTGGCTTTCGTGGGACACAGGGCGGAAGGGTCGTGAGTGGCAGCAGTCTGAGGGCGTCGTCATGCAGTTTCTCCAACAAGGTTTCTCTAGCATCGAAAGCAAAGCCATCATTACAGGCCATCGTCTGCACTGGCGACGACGATGTCCCCAAACCGACACGACAACAGAACCGAAAACGAAAGTAGGGTGACCCAGGTAAAAAAAACTCGAAACAGCGACCATTCTCCAGTTCTTCAGCAAGAAGACTAACTTTTTGAAGCCCAATTTGTAAAAACCGATAATGTTACCGGTATAATTTTTGAGAACGGATCACGGGTGGTGATCCGGATCACCGCCAACTGGTTCATGTATCGCCTGAGAACTTCGCCAGTTGAACCGTTAGAACCGCTACGACTTGAGCTGGGGCACAAGAAGGCATTGCTGCCGCGTCGCCCACCTCACTCGAACTCAGTCTCCAACTTTCCGCCTGCCCCTCAAGCCGCCAGCCCAACACAAGGACTCAACCATGGCTCGCAGCGCTCTCTTCACGATGGAGGACGCCAAGGCCGCCTTCAACCTCTTCTGCTGCGTCTACGGCATTGGAACGCTTGGTATGCCCGGGAACTTTTCTCGCGCCGGTCCCGTGATCGCGGTCATCGCCATGGCCTTCATGGCCTTCGCAAACACGTACTCGTCAGTTGCCATTTGCCGCGTCATGCTCCTCGCTCCACGATCGGTCAAGACCTACGGTGACCTCGGCGAGTGGTGCATGGGCAAACCCGGACGCTACCTGTCCGTCATCTCGCAGATGGCCAACTGCCTGCTAGTGCCCTGCGTCTTCCTGGTGCTGGGTGGTACGCTGCTAGACGGCCTCTTCCCGGGCGCCTTTAGTTCGACGACCTGGATCATCCTCATGGCGATCACATGCCTACCCGTGTGCTTGGTGCCGACTCTCAAGGAAGGAGCTGGCGCTGCCTTCGCCGGCTGCATGGGAACCCTCATTGCGGACATCATCGGTGTCTCTGTCGTCATGTACGGCATGCGCGGCCACCCGAGCGTGCCTTCGCCCGAACTCAGTTTCAAGCAGGTTGCAGGTGCCTTCGGCAACCTGGCTCTCGCGTACGGTGCCGGTATCGTGATTCCGGCGCTCCAGCGCCAGCACAGTGACCCTACGCGTATGCCTCGTGTGGTGGGCGTGACCATTGGGTTCATCTCGTGCTGCTTCTTGGTTTTGGCCAGCACCGCCTACTCGTCTGTCGGCTGCCAGATCTCGGGCAACCTGTTGTGGTCGATCTACCCGGACTCGGAGACTGGCCTGACCACCCTGGGCTTTGCCTCGGACTGGGGTGCCGTCGTCCTCGCCTACCTCTTCATGCAGCTGCACATCACGATCGCCTTCTCCGTCATCCTGAACCCGGCGTTCTACATTTCCGAGCGCATTGTGCTTGGCATGCACAAGTCTCCCGTTGCTGACGTCGAGAACAACCTGATGAGCTATGCCGACGCTGCCACCCCCGCCGATGGCGCCGAGCAGTCTGAGAAGGAGTCCCGTGCTTCTAAGCGCTCGTTCATTTCTGTCGCAGACAACGAAAACGTGCACTTAGGTGAGCCCGAGGCGGAAGCCGCCGAGTACCGCGGTGCCAACGCCATCAAGTACGTGATCCTTCGTGTTGTGATCATCGTTATCCTGGTGATTGCATCGGTGCTTCTGAAGGACCACTTCTCGGACTTGTCGGACTTCGTCGGGGCGTCAGGCATCACGGTCAACTCGATTCTTCTGCCTATCGTGTTCTTGCTCAAGAAGAAGTGGGGTGTGCTTCCGATGTGGGAGAAGATTCCGGCGCTGATCGTTGTCGTTGTGTGCTTCTGCCTGGGCTGCTACGTGACGTACACGTCGGGCAAGAATTTGTTCGCTCCTAGCTACGATGACACGGCCTTCCCGTTCTGTGCTCCGGAGTATGAGAACACTGTGTACTACAACTACACGGCTGAGCACGAGAGCTAAGTGCTGTTGCATGTGCAGTTGCATGACGATAGTACCGGTACTGTAGTCAGTTTTTAAATGTCAATCAAAGCTATACAAGTGTTTGGATTCTATAGTTTCTGTATCTAGAGCTTACAGCCACCATTTCGGTAGTCTCGAGGAAAGAGTTTGTCGCCACTTGACTTGGATGTCGACGAGGTTGAGGATGTTCCTCGTTGAAGTGGGTAAACATGTACGATAACGTCATCTGACTAAAAATACGTCCTTTAAGCATTTGCACAAGAGAAAGTTAACAAGATATACTACGTAGTATGTAACGTTAAGACCACAGCAGCTCTAAATTGAAACATGATCCGACTTCCTTACAATCGCCCAACACTTCATTTACAATGCACTCATCTGGCTTAGCTTTCGTGCTCGGCCGTGTAGTTGTAGTACACAGTGTTCTCATACTCCGGGGCACAGAACGGGAAGGCCGTGTCATCGTCGCTGGGGGCGAACAAGTTCTTGCCCGACGTGTACGTCACGTAGCAGCCCAGGCAGAAGCATACAACGACCACCGTGAGCGCTGGGGCCTTCTCCCAGATCGGCATGGCGTTCCACTTCTTCTTCAAGAGGAAGACAATGGGCAGGATGATCGAGTTCACCGTGATGCACGACGCGCCCGCGAAGTCGGCCAAGTCGTGGAAGTGGTCCTTCAGGATCACGGACGCGATCACCAGGATCGCGATCATAATGATGCGCAGGATCACCTACTTGATGGCATTGGCGCCGCGGTACTCGGCAGCCTCCGCCTCTGGATCGCCGAGGTGCACGTTTTCGTTGTCAGCGACAGAAATGAAGGAACGGCGCTTCGAAACGCGCGACGTGTGTGACTGCTTCTCGGAACACTCGGCGACATCAACCGGAGTGGACGCGTCGGCGTAGTTCATCAGGTTGTTCTCGACGTCAGCAACGGGAGACTTGTGCATGCCAAGCACAATGCGCTCGGCAATGTAAAACGCCGGGTTCAGGATGACGGAGAAGGCGATCGTGATGTGCAGCTGCATGAAGAGGTAGGCGAGGACGACGATACCCCAGTCCGAGGCAAAGCCCAGGGTGGTCAGGCCAGTCTCCGAATCCGGGTAGATGGCGTACAGGAGGTTGCCCGAGATCTGGCAACCGATCGCTGAGTACGCCGTGCTGGCCAGTATGAGGAACAACACCGAGATAAAGGTCATCGTGACTCCCACCACACGAGGCATGCGCGTGGGATCACTGTGCTGGCGCTGCAGCGCCGGAATCACGATGCCGGCACCATACGCGAGGGCCAGGTTACCGAAGGCACCTGCGACTTGCTTGAAGTTGAGGTCGGGCTTTGGAATGCTTGGGTGGCCACGCATACCGTGCATCACAACGGCAACGCCGATAACATCGGTGATAATGGTACCCATGCAGCCGGCGAAGGCAGCGCCAGCTCCTTCCTTGAGAGTCGGCACCAAGCACACGGGTAGGCATGTGATCGCCATGAGGATGATCCAGGTCGTCGCACTAAAGGCGTCCGGGAAGAGGCCGTCTAGCAGCGTACCACCCAACACCAGGAAGACGCAGGGCACTAGCAGGCAGTTGGCCATCTGCGAGACGACGGACAGGTAGCGCCCGGGTTTGCCCATGCACCACTCGCCGAGATCGCCATAGGTCTTGACAGACGTGGGGGCGAGCAGCATGACGCGGCAAATGGCCACCGCGCCGTAGACGTTGGCGAAGGCCATGAAAACCATGGCGATGACCGCGATAAAGGGACCGGCACGCGAGAAGTTGCCGGGCATACCAAGCGTTCCAATGCCGTAAACGCAGCAGAAGAGGTTGAAAGCCGCCTTCGCGTCCTCTGCGGTGAAAAATCCTTTGCGCGGCATGGTGCGAGCAGCGACGGATAGCACGGGCAGGAGGGGTGGTCGAGCGTCACGGTGGCGGTGGTGAAGAACTTGAGCGGAAACTGGCAAATTCAGGAGTGAGGGCTTGCCTTGGCAGAGGTGGCCGCGGATCGCAGAGCGACACAGTGTCAACCACAGACTGTGGTCCACAGACTGTGGTCCACAGTTCGTGACTTACTGCGCAAATACTATGACCAGCTTAAGAGGGTGCGAAATGCATTGAAGTTGCTTCGATGTTGTATGTACATGTAGCAGTTGTGGGTTGTTCGTGATTTTAGCACTCGATAGGATTTGCGCGCAAATAGTCGGAAGCCAGCTGCGGTTCATCCTTGGCGCGTCACGCACCCATTGCCCTATCAAATGCTTCAAGTTGCATTTGCTGCGTTCTCACGATCGCACACTCTTTCATGTACATCTCCGTGATTAATTTTAATCAGTTCTGGGCAAAACCAGGCCACCTCGATCTTGAACAGAAGCGAGTGTAAAACTTTGTTTTTCCAGTGACTCCCTTGCTGTACCAGAGGGCTTTAGCCTAAACGCTTTAGACTCCCTTGCTGTACCAGAGGGCTTTAGCCTAAACGCTTTAGACTCCCTTGCTGTACCAGAGGGCTTTAGCCTAAACGCTTTAGACTCCCTTGCTGTACCAGAGGGCTTTAGCCTAAACGCTTTAGACTCCCCTTGCTGTACCAGAGGGCTTTAGCCTAAACGCTTTAGGCTAAAGCCCTCTGGTACAGCAAGGGAGTCACTGGAAAAACAAAGTTTTACACTCGCTTCTGTTCAAGATCGAGGTGGCCTGGTTTTGCCCAGAACTGATTAAAATTAATCACGGAGATGTACATGAAAGAGTGTGTGATCGTGAGAACGCAGCAAATGCAACTTGAAGCATTTGATAGGGCAATGGGTGCGTGACGCGCCAAGGATGAACCGCAGCTGGCTTCCGACTATTTGCGCGCAAATCCTATCGAGTGCTAAAATCACGAACAACCCACAACTGCTACATGTACATACAACATCGAAGCAACTTCAATGCATTTCGCACCCTCTTAAGCTGGTCATAGTATTTGCGCAGTAAGTCACGAACTGTGGACCACAGTCTGTGGACCACAGTCTGTGGTTGACACTGTGTCGCTCTGCGATCCGCGGCCACCTCTGCCAAGGCAAGCCCTCACTCCTGAATTTGCCAGTTTCCGCTCAAGTTCTTCACCACCGCCACCGCGACGCTCGACCACCCCTCCTGCCCGTGCTATCCGTCGCTGCTCGCACCATGCCGCGCAAAGGATTTTTCACCGCAGAGGACGCGAAGGCGGCTTTCAACCTCTTCTGCTGCGTTTACGGCATTGGAACGCTTGGTATGCCCGGCAACTTCTCGCGTGCCGGTCCCTTTATCGCGGTCATCGCCATGGCTTTCATGGCCTTCGCCAACGTCTACGGCGCGGTGGCCATTTGCCGCGTCATGCTGCTCGCCCCCACGTCTGTCAAGACCTATGGCGATCTCGGCGAGTGGTGCATGGGCAAACCCGGGCGCTACCTGTCCGTCGTCTCGCAGATGGCCAACTGCCTGCTAGTGCCCTGCGTCTTCCTGGTGTTGGGTGGTACGCTGCTAGACGGCCTCTTCCCGGACGCCTTTAGTGCGACGACCTGGATCATCCTCATGGCGATCACATGCCTACCCGTGTGCTTGGTGCCGACTCTCAAGGAAGGAGCTGGCGCTGCCTTCGCCGGCTGCATGGGTACCATTATCACCGATGTTATCGGCGTTGCCGTTGTGATGCACGGTATGCGTGGCCACCCAAGCATTCCAAAGCCCGACCTCAACTTCAAGCAAGTCGCAGGTGCCTTCGGTAACCTGGCCCTCGCGTATGGTGCCGGCATCGTGATTCCGGCGCTGCAGCGCCAGCACAGTGATCCCACGCGCATGCCTCGTGTGGTGGGAGTCACGATGACCTTTATCTCGGTGTTGTTCCTCATACTGGCCAGCACGGCGTACTCAGCGATCGGTTGCCAGATCTCGGGCAACCTCCTGTACGCCATCTACCCGGATTCGGAGACTGGCCTGACCACCCTGGGCTTTGCCTCGGACTGGGGTATCGTCGTCCTCGCCTACCTCTTCATGCAGCTGCACATCACGATCGCCTTCTCCGTCATCCTGAACCCGGCGTTCTACATTTCCGAGCGCATTGTGCTTGGCATGCACAAGTCTCCCGTTGCTGACGTCGAGAACAACCTGCTGAACTACGCCGACGCGTCCACTCCGGTTGATGTCGCCGAGTGTTCCGAGAAGCAGTCACACACGTCGCGCGTTTCGAAGCGCCGTTCCTTCATTTCTGTCGCTGACAACGAAAACGTGCACCTCGGCGATCCAGAGGCGGAGGCTGCCGAGTACCGCGGCGCCAATGCCATCAAGTAGGTGATCCTGCGCATCATTATGATCGCGATCCTGGTGATCGCGTCCGTGATCCTGAAGGACCACTTCCACGACTTGGCCGACTTCGCGGGCGCGTCGTGCATCACGGTGAACTCGATCATCCTGCCCATTGTCTTCCTCTTGAAGAAGAAGTGGAACGCCATGCCGATCTGGGAGAAGGCCCCAGCGCTCACGGTGGTCGTTGTATGCTTCTGCCTGGGCTGCTACGTGACGTACACGTCGGGCAAGAACTTGTTCGCCCCCAGCGACGATGACACGGCCTTCCCGTTCTGTGCCCCGGAGTATGAGAACACTGTGTACTACAACTACACGGCCGAGCACGAAAGCTAAGCCAGATGAGTGCATTGTAAATGAAGTGTTGGGCGATTGTAAGGAAGTCGGATCATGTTTCAATTTAGAGCTGCTGTGGTCTTAACGTTACATACTACGTAGTATATCTTGTTAACTTTCTCTTGTGCAAATGCTTAAAGGACGTATTTTTAGTCAGATGACGTTATCGTACATGTTTACCCACTTCAACGAGGAACATCCTCAACCTCGTCGACATCCAAGTCAAGTGGCGACAAACTCTTTCCTCGAGACTACCGAAATGGTGGCTGTAAGCTCTAGATACAGAAACTATAGAATCCAAACACTTGTATAGCTTTGATTGACATTTAAAAACTGACTACAGTACCGGTACTATCGTCATGCAACTGCACATGCAACAGCACTTAGCTCTCGTGCTCAGCCGTGTAGTTGTAGTACACAGTGTTCTCATACTCCGGAGCACAGAACGGGAAGGCCGTGTCATCGTAGCTAGGAGCGAACAAATTCTTGCCCGACGTGTACGTCACGTAGCAGCCCAGGCAGAAGCACACAACGACAACGATCAGCGCCGGAATCTTCTCCCACATCGGAAGCACACCCCACTTCTTCTTGAGCAAGAACACGATCAGCAGAAGAATCGAGTTGACCGTGATGCCTGACGCTCCGACAAAGTCCGACAAGTCTGAGAAGTGGTCCTTCGGAAGCACCGATGCAATCACCAGGATAACGGTGATCACAACTCGAAGGATCACGTACTTGATGGCGTTGGCGCCACGGTACTCTGAGGCTTCCGCCTCGGGGGCCAAAGCGGTGAATTTAAAACCCGCGATATTCACTTGAGTTTTAACCGCGTTACTGTAAAGTACATGTAGGATAAAACCGTGTTAGATGGAGATGCTCTGAAGGTCTGCCTGTAAACCTAGCCCGTCATGCTTGGAACAGGCCAAAATACGGAAGGCAAATATTACTGTACATGTATACATAATGCATACACGCATGGTACGTGACTCGCAAAGACCCGGGAGTCTCGCACCGGGGCCGAATTATAATAATTTGGTAGCCATACTGTGTGCTGTATAGTAAATATTAGCCAGCTACAATTTACACGCTACATTTGTACATCCCTGTGTACCGATACAGATTGGCCTACCGAAATTCAGTCCGCCGGGGACTGATCTTTGTACAGCCCATATGTCGCGATCCCGATCTTCGATGATCCAATCCAGTCCGGATATCTGTGTACTCAGTACCACTGTACTGTACCGTACCGGTACCTGTACTGTAGGCTGCAGTCTGCACCTCTTCCTTCGGCGACAAGCCCCCCATCATGGTGCGGATGCTCTGCGAGATGGGGCCAATGTGACGGGCTCCGAAGTAATGGAGCCCCGCCATTTGGTCGTGTGAAAGAACGACTGGCTAGGCACCACCTCCTTTCGCCGAGCTACGGCGCTCGGCATGTCCGCCACCTCGGCCGGTTTAACGACGATACTTGTGGAAGATTGGCGCTGATGCATTGCGCGATCGCTTTCGCTGGTCTACGTCAAGTCAAGCCTTGGCGTAGACCAGCGAAAGCGATCGCGCAATGCCTTGACTAAAGGGGCTACGGGCGTAGAACCGGCCGCGCGCCTTGCAGACTGCAGACTGCAGTTGCATTCATGCTTGCAGGACCGGCCTTGCGGTGCGACAGACAACGACGGGGAATACATGGGGTTGTAGACGGACCGCGGCGCGCGTTGTCTTTCAGCCAATTTGCGCAAACCAGGGAAAATGCTGCTGGCTGTTGCGCCCGCTCTCCAGTCAAAGCACCGACACACCCGCCGGCGCGGCCCAAAGCTTCATTGTCCATTTTGCAGTCCCAAGCGACAACTCCAACAATGGCAGCCCCATCTTCGACGACGCATTCTGCCCTCTTCACGCTCGAGGATGCCAAGATCGCGTTCAACATTTTCTGCTGCATCTGCGGTATCGGCTCGCTCGGCATGCCGTCTAACTACGCTCGCGCCGGCTGGGGCTACGCCACCGTTGCCCTGCTGTTCATGGCCTTCGCCAACATCTACTCCACGGTACTGCTGTCTAAGGTGCTGATGGTGGCCCCGGCTTCGGTGAAGACATACGGTGACCTCGGTGAATGGGTTGCCGGCAAGTGGGGGCGCTTCTTCGTGGTGGTCTCCCACATGGGCGTGTGCCTGCTCGCCCCGTGCGCGTTCCTCGTCTTGGGCGGAACGCTGCTTGACGTGCTGTTCCCCGACTCGTTCAGCCAGACCGTCTGGATCATCTTCATGGCACTCATGGTCATCCCAGTGGCGCTGATCCCGACGCTGAAGGAGAGCGCTAGCATGGCCGTGGCTGGCTGCCTCGGCACCATCATTGCTGACGTCATTGGCGTTTCGATTCTCCTGTACGAAGAGCGCGGCCACCCCACGCCGCCCACGCCCGATGTGACTCTGCACCAGGTGCTCACCACCTTTGGCAACCTCTCGCTGGCGTACGCTGCTGCCATCGTGATCCCTGACCTCCAGCGCCAGCACTCGCAGCCCGAGCGCATGCCGCGTGTCATCATCGTCAGTCTCGGTCTCGCCTCGGCGTTCTTCCTTGCCATCGCCATGATCGGTTACGTCGCCGGTGGATGCCAGCTTTCGGGTAACCTGCTCTTCTCGATTGTGAACACCTCGGACCCGTATAGCTCCACGACGCTGGGCTTCACTGCGAACCGTGGCGCGGTGATCATGTCGTACCTGTTCATGCAGCTGCACCTGTCGATTGCCTTTTCAACGATCCTACACCCGGCTTTCTTCATGGCGGAACGTCTTGTGCTCGGCATGCACAAGGATAAACCCCTTGCGATTGACGGCGATGAGCGTGAGGTCGAGATTGAGGAAAAGATGTCGTACCTCGCTGCGTCTACGCCTGTGCCGGCCGTCCCTGACCTCGAGAGCAACACCCACGAGCAGCGTGCATCGGCCACGAAGAGCGAGGAAGACCTCTCCGAGTACAAGGGCAGCGTGAATGCCATTCGATACATCCTGGTGCGTATCGCCTTGATTGCGATTCTGGCGGTGGCCTCGATCCTGCTTAAGGACAAGTTCATCGACCTGGTGGACTTCACTGGCGCCACCGCTATTACTGTGTGCAGTCTGATCCTGCCGCTGATCTTCTACGTGAAGGTGTTCTGGAGAAAGATTCCGGTGTGGGAGAAGGCCATTTGTATCACGATTGCTACCGTCTGTGGTATCGTGGGATTCTACGTGATGATCTACGCTGGCAAGAACCTGTTCAACCCGGACGACAGCAGTGCCACATTCCCGTACTGTTCGGCTGAGTACCAGGACGAGCCGTACTACGTAAGGAATAGCACGGCATCGAACTGAGTCAGTCGCATGATCTAAAATATATTCGTTCCGATTAACATCTAATCCCCTACATGTACTGGACCGATTCCCGCGGTCTATTTTCGTACAGATTTCATGTCTAAAAAATGTGTATAGATCTCGTACAGCCCGCAGACCACTCGCTGTCTAAATGTCTAGATTCGGTACAGATCCGAGGAGCCCTTTGAAGTTGAAGTTTCGATTTTGAACTGAGGTACATTAATGTCATTTAAGTTGTTAGGGTTAACCCTTTTAAGCTGCCCTAACGCCATCTAATACCCGTAAGTGGCTACCCTTTTAAGCTGCCCTAACGCCATCTAATACCCGTAAGTGGCTACTGCCCTTATCTCAGCAGCCCCTGTAAATCAGTCTCTCTAGTGCCAAGCACAAGGTGAAACTGGGTACCTGTGGGGTTACACCGTGTCGGCATCCTGCTGAGTAGGACCAGCAGGTTGTCTGTCCGATAGAAACTTTAGCGAGCCTTCGCGCACGAGGTCTTTCAGCTACTAGAGGTAAAGCCATTCACTTCAGGAGTCGACGGAGGGCAGCGGCAGGGTTTGGTAGTAGTGAGGATTCTGGCTTAGTAGTGATACTACTACTACTACCCGACTCTGAACCAATAGCACTACTACTACTATAGTAGATCTGAGTTGGCAATAGTAGTAACACTACTAATATCACTACTATTAGCACTACTAATGTATCCATGGCGTAGACATAACTCCCGCTTGTCTGCATCCATGCGCCTTAGTTCCTGGCGATGGTGGCGCAGAATTTTCTGTCATTGCGCTTTCTCATTGTCGGTCCTCGCCCATAGCGAAATCATCACAAAGAATCCTATCGAGAACATGGGTTCTTGAAACGCAGTCGAACAGCCCCACCCTAGCCAGGCGCGTGCAAGTTTCGCGAACATGGACAATGGGATCCGAAATACCGCTCAGGGTTCCTTCTCGTTCATCAGCCGGAGCTTCCGCGAGATTGATCACTGTAGCGTCGCTCGAGCGTGAAATTCCGGATGTGCTACTTGGTGTGAGCTCCTGGGAATCGCTGTCAGTATACCTGCTGACACAAGAGCGGCTACAGAACCTGCAAGTTGATACTGTTAGTTACAGAAGAAGACGCGTAAATACCAACAACGGTAGTATTACTTTTTCGAGAGGTCAATGTCTAGCTTCGTGCAAATGTCGCACACCTTCCTTTGCCTCGGGGTCGGGTCCGCTGGGACTGTTTGGCGAGTAGGGACGTAGTACGGGGTCGAGACCGAGAAGACGTGAAGCGTAGAGTAGTTTTGACAAATAAAGTTGTTGTTTCTTGTTGTTTGTTTTAAGGCGAGGAAGATTTACGAGTGAATGACAAAGTCGAAAGTCGGCAGCGCCGATCCCTCTCATGGGGACGACCCTCCTCCTCTCCTCTCCTTGGGCGGCGTTGGCGTGTCTTCCATCCGACAGCATGACAACCCGTCCGCGTAAGTATCGAATAGTGTAGGAAAAGCACGACGACACTCGTCCTCCGGGGTCCACGCAGCACACGATGACCGTCTCGCCATCCCACTCCGAGCGTTCCATGACCTCGAACGAACGATCATACCGCTCTCACCATCATCTTGTCGAAGTTGGGGCTACGCACGGCACCCCGTATACGTATAGTTGAAGAGGTTGGCGTAGCTACGCACGGTAACCCCGTATACGTATAGTAGAGGAAGTTGTAGTTGTAGCCGAGTGTCCCGAGTGAGAACGGTCCGTACCGTTCCAGCGGTATCCGTCCTCGCTCGGGGTCGCCCGGGGAACAGCTGTTTGAAGCTGGACCCCGTATGGGGCAACGAGTCGTGAGAACGGACATCTGATTTGACTTCGTCCCTGTATGGGACGGCCTCCGTCGTGGCTGGTGGGCTCCCATTGGCGGCGAAGAGTTGCCATTTCCCGATCGCGCGTGCTAGGTGGGCCTGGGGCGCCCGCGGGCCAAGGACGGACGACAGGACACCAGAGAACGAGGGAGGACAAGCAGGCGCAGGTCGGGCGTCGGGAGGGGTGAAAGTGGATGCGCGGAGCGGTCGACAAGCGTGGCGTGCGACTCGGGTCATCAAGAGGGCGCGGGAGCGTGGCACGAGAGATCAAGGATGCTAGGAGGACAAAGAAAAAGGTTTGTTAGTCGTGAATTTACCCTATACTAAACAAGTTGCTCCTTTTTGTAGCTTGTTAGTGTCTGCATCTTGGTTTGCCCTACAAGCCTCTGGCCTCAACTCCCATACAGCGCACGGAACGGTCCCCCCCTAGGGAACGGTTCGCGACACGTGGTGGAGAAGCAGGGTACAGTTCCTCGCTGTGGAGAAGCCAGCGTCGGAGGTCTGTAGCAAGTCAAGCGTCGGTTACGTGAGTATCGAGCGTCAAGTCCGGTCCCAGTGTCAAAGAGATACACGTCGGCCAGCAGCTCCAGGAGCTAGCGCAAGTCGGGGCAGGGCGAGGAACGTTCGTGTGGCACGGACTGACGGAACGGTGTTGAACCAGACCGTTCTCCAGTGAACTGAAGGAAAAAGAAGACGATCAAGCGTCGGGCAAGTTGGTCAGAAGATTACAAGGATACAAGAATTGAAGAATTGAGCGTGAACTAGGATTGAAGATGGAAGATTCGGAAGAAGAACGAAGTGATATTGAAGTAGAAGCTGTGGAAGAACAGTCGGAGGAAGTCGGTGGCGGGACGGCTGCCGGACACGGGTTGGAACCTCGACCTAGAGGTGTGTTTGAAGAATTGTGGGAAGAAGAAGAAGCAGACGAGCTGAAAGAAGATGCTGATGAGGAAGAAGAGGAGGACGCCGGCGTCAAGACCGAGCCCGAAACGGAGGTCAAGACGGAGCACGGCGAGGAGACGGAGCTCTATGAGGAGTCGGGCTACTACGAGACTGAAGAAGTGTACGAGACGGAGCCGCCGAGGGAGGAGCGTTCTCAGTACGGTTCGTCCGCGTACCCGGAGTACGGTGGAGTGTACTATACTGGACCGGGGTACGGCCCGTACGGCGACTATGGAAGATACAGTCAACCGTTGGAGTATGAAGGCTATGGGGAAGCGTACGAGGAGCCTCGGTACCATCGGGGGCCGAGCGGCTTCATCACGAGGTACACGGGACCCGAGACGAGGAGGATCGAACAACCTACCTTCAGCTGGAGACCCTCGGCGCCCAGGGCCCTGCGACCTCCGGCCACGAGGGTGCATGGACCCCCTCCGGGATGGCAAGAACGGTATGGCGGGATGCCCGTACCCAGACGAACGGCTGCTCCGTCCGCCCCGAGCCGAACTGTTCCGCCGCGCGTCTCCAAGAAGCAAGTAACGGTGAAGAAGGAACCCGTATCGCTGCCCGTGAAGCCGTCGTCGAAGGCGCCGACTGCTGCTAGACCCTCCGGGTCCCCGCCAGTTAAGGCCCCTACGTCGACGAAGCCGGTAGCACGAGCTAAGCCTAAGGGTGGAGCGGTTGGAGCTACGGGAACGCCTCGAACGGTCCGACCCCAGTCGGCTGCGCCCCTGACTTCGATTGCCCTCACGCATGCGGTGTCGAACGCGGTGAAAGTGCTGCCACTGTTCCACTCGGCTGGAGTCACGGTTGAGAAAGCTAGAGACTTTTGGGAAGCGTTCGAAGACACTACGAGAGGTCTTCCGGACCGTTCTCGACTATTAGTGTTCCGCCAGAAGATCAAGGGAAGTGAGGCCGAGCGCTGGTGGAACAACTCGAGCATCAAGACGTTCGAGACGCTGAAGATCCGCTTTCATAACCACTTCCTAAGCCGAACGGCTGACGAATTGTGGGAACGGTTGCACTCGACCAAGCGCGCACGAGGAGAGTCAATTGAGGAGTGGGGAGATCGCGTGTCGGACCTCTGTGACTCCCTGGATTACCCTGACCCGAGAATGAGGTACCAGCTCTTCCGCCGGGACTAAACAACCGTCGTATGCAAGCGATTTTGGATTCGAGCCCCGCCTGTGCTATCCCTGAAGCGTGCGAGTGGCTTATGGCCAAGGACATGTACCGTCCGGCAGAAGAAGACGAGGATTTCGACGATGGAACGCCGGCGAAGAACGGGTCCAAGTCTGAACAGTCCAGTCTGCTCCTGCCTGTGCTGGATCAAGTGAACGCTCTGGCGCAAGAGGTGAGAACCTTCGTAAAAGGCGAGAAGGAGTGGAGGAACAAGGTGAATAACCAGTTGCAAGCTCCTCGCCAGAACTCCTACCAGGCACCGTCTACTGTTGCCGCGATCCCGCCGCCGGCTCCGCCCGCGCGTCCGAGTCCGCCGCAGCAACGAGGGAACTGTCGACAGTTCCGGGGAATACGGATGGAGGAAGACAGTCGTGCTCAGGACGGAGCGCCGATCTGTGGACGCTGTCACTTTCTGGGGCACGGTCGAGAGACTTGTCGCCGACGGTCCATGACGTGCCGCCGTTGCAACCAATTCGGCCACGTCATGGCTGAGTGTGAGCAACCGTCCAACTCAGGCTACCACTCGAGCGAGAGACGCCACTGTGCTTTCTGTGACGACAACAGCCACTCGACGAACCAGTGTCCTGCTATCGCGAGGCTGCGTGCCTTGGACGCTCAGCAGAACGCTGCGGCGAGCCAGGCCGAACCTCGTCTCTGAAGACGGCAAGAGGAAGGGGAAGGGAGAGCCGCTCCTTCCTCTGGCCCGAAGAACGGCTCGGAGGGTGATCGCGGACGCTTAACTATTGAGGAACGTGTCGAGGTCACGTCCCTAGAGAGGTGGCGGAGAGAGAGAGTGAGAGCAGAACGGAGTCTACGTCGGCGAGAGCAGCCCGGAAATGGGTGCTGCCACCGAGGGAGACGAAGAGCGAGAAGGAAACGAGAACAGTTGACGTGAGCAAGACGGTTGGAGCCGACGAGGAGACCAAGAGGACGGTCAAGAGCGTTGCCGTCCAAGAAGAAGTAGTCGGGGATGAAGCAAGTGAAGGAACGAGAACGGAGGAGTCGGCCGTGCCGGAGGCGGTCGTCTCTGAAGCAGCAGTGAACGAGGTGGCCGTGGGGGTCGAACCGGCCTTCACAGAGAAAGATGCAGCACGAGAAGAGTATGCCGAGGAACCCGCGTGCGAGACGCCGGTCCAGAACGGAACGGACGGGTCGAGTAGCGTGGAAGGTATGGGAGCCTCGACGGAGGAAATGGAACCGAAGGAGTACCAGCGCTTGTTCACGGACGAAGAGCTTGACGCGATGGAAGCGAGCTCTCCGGGACAAGAAGGAACGGTCTTAGCGGGTCAAGAAATAGCGGTTGAGAAAGAAGAATACGACAAAGAATTGGAAGACCGTCTGTTCCCGCTAGATGAAGTGGAGCTCCTGAAGCGCGTGAAGAAGAACGCTGAAGCGCAGAAGGAACCGTCCCTCGAAGACATGGCGAAGCATTTGAACCTGCCCTTGGAAGTATTAGAACGGACGATGGAAGCGTCTCCGGATGAGATGTCGTCTCCCGAATATTGGCAAGAATGGTTTCAGAGCACGCTCGAGAGTTCCGAGGAGGCGAAGAGAGCTAACCGAGACTTCCAAGCCATCGGACCAAGGGCCATGCAAGGCGTACCTGGAGCTGCGGAAGTCGTGTACGAAGATTTTGGAATGTCGAAGAAAAGAATCAAAGACGAAGAAAACCGGCTAGAACGGAGGGATAAGGAGGTCGCGTTGGTAACTGAGGCTGACGTAGTGGCGAATATAAGCGTTCCGCTGGATAGTGGGAACTACGCTGCGCTGTTGGTCTCCCGGGAAACGACTACTGAAGAAGTCAATCCGTCCGTAGTGAAGTCGATTGCCCGGTTGACTGTGTACGAGATGCTGAAAGACTACAAGAACGGTGAATTGTGGAGGGTCGGCCCGGAAGAACGGAAGCCGGACCGTGAGGAGGTGATTAAGACACCTCCAGTGCGTGACAAGATGCCGCTAGTGGACTGGGAACTGTTCTGTCGTCGAGCGAGCAGGCTAGCTGAGAAGCTGGCGCTCCCGAGCCGCTACTGGGACCGTCTCTCGAAATGGACTGAACAATACTACGCAGAGAACGCTCCCAGCATCTGGGACAAGCTGTGGGATCGCGCGGGCCGAGCTCGGGTGTCTCACTCTCGTCGATGAAAGCGTCGAGACAGGAAGAGGATGCGCTTTGACTGTTCTGCATTGTATGTCGACCGTGCTGAAGCTGTGGGTGGTTTGGAGATGAATCCAGAGGACGACGAGGACGTCTCACACTACGTGAATGTTGTGGGTCCGCTGCGTCACCGCCCAGAACGGAAAGAGAAACACGGTCTAGTCAAAGTGGTTACGGTTAACCTACCGAACGGTTTTGGTATGAAAACTGACGAAGAGGACGAGTGCGACTTTCCTGAGGTCGTAAAAGGGGGGCGACGAGTTGTCTGTGCCGTGGGGAGCTTTGAAGCTCTTTCGGGAGGGATGATCGACTGCCTACCTTCGAGAATGCTAGCTGACACCGGCGCTACTCTGAGTCTGGTTGATACCAAGGTGCTGAAACGGTTGGGTCGGGCCAGCGAACCCTTGAAGCCCTACGATGGTCTGGTACGGAGTTCGTCGGGACACCGTCTGCGCATCTGTGGCTGGATGGTCTTGCCGATCCGCCTGGGCTCGTTGGAGATCTCGATAAGTTTGTTGGTGGCCGACCAGTTGCACTGCGACGCTATCCTGGGCGTGGACGCTCTGGGAGCTTTCGGAGCGGTGATAGACGTAGCAGAACGGACGATGACTTTGAAGAGCACTCAGGAAGTGTTGGCGCTTGGAGTAACCGTGGTGCAAGAGACTAACATGACCGCTATGGCTGTGTCGGTACGGCTTCCGCCGCGTGGGCAAGCTCTGGTGATGACGAACGTGATCGGTGAGGCCGCTGACGACGCTACCCTGTTGGTGGAAGGCTCGCTGACCCTGCCTCCGACGCTTTGCGTGGCCCGCACGCTATGTACGGTTCAAAAAGGTCAAGTGATTGTCGAAGTCTGTAACGCCTCCACGGATGAATACTGGATCAAGAAGGGAACCGTGGTGGCCTCTACTGCCGTGATTCCCGAGTCGGCGTTCGCGTCTCTTCCTCAGCCTGAAGAAAGGAGCCCTGAGAACGGAAAGCAGTCGGCTGGGAACGCAGAGAGCGAGCCTGAAGCCGTTCGGTCGGTCACTGAAGAACGGAAGGAGCGTACCGAGGAGAAAGTAAAAGCCTCGAAGCCAGACATTCCGTCTGACAAGGGCGCAGAAGCTGACTTTTCGGACTCTAAGTTGTCGAGTGAACAGAAGGCTTTGTTCCAGGATGAACTAAACGATTTTAGTGATCTTTTCGTGGAGTCGTCTAAGAAACCAGGGCGAACGGATCTGCTGAAGTTTGAGATAGACACGGGAGACAACCGTCCGATCAAGCAGCAACCGTACCGTGTCTCTGGCGCTGAGGGTGAAGTCATGGAGGCCGAAGTGGAGGAGTACCTCGATTTGGGGCTAATCCGTCCTTCGAATAGCCCCTGGGCGAGTCCGGTCCTCATGATCCGGAAGCCGGACGGCGGGATCCGGTTCTGTATCGACTACCGTCGTCTGAACGCTGTAACCGTGAAAGATTGCTACCCGATGCCCTTGATAGACGACATTCTCGACGTCTTGGGCGACGCCCGACTGTTCTCTACTATGGACATCGCGTCCGGCTACTGGAACGTGCCAATGCACGAGAATAGTGTGGCTAAGACTGCGTTCACGTGCAAGTACGGTCTGTACGAGTGGTTGGTGATGCCGTTTGGCCTTTGTAACGCCGTGCCAGCTTTCGAACGGTTGATGGAGACCGTTCTGGTGGACTTGAAGTGGCGCGTGTGCCTCGTGTACCTGGACGATTGTGTTATTTTCAGCAAGGACTTCCCCTCGCACCTGATCCGCGTTCGGCAAGTTCTTACGCGTTTTCGGCAAGCAGGATTTAAGCTAAAGATGAAGAAGTGTCACTGGGGGCGCAGCCAAGTAGCGTTCCTCGGCCACATCGTGACGCCGACGGGCATCTTGCCGAACCCGGAGAAGGTCAAGGCGGTGATGAACGTGCAGAGACCGTGTGATGTGCATGGGATACGGTCGTTCCTCGGCCTAACCAGCTACTTCCGCCGTTATATCCCGGGGTATGCGTTGATTTCAGCCCCGCTGGAACGGTTGAAGGCGAAGGAGGCTCCGTTCTTTTGGAACGAGGACTGTGAGAGCGCTTTTCAGCAGCTGAAGCGTGCTCTGATGAAACCACCTATCTTGGTCTACCCTGATATGAAGAAACGGTTCAAACTCTACGTGGACTCGTCACGCTACGCCGTGGGAGCGTGCCTCATGCAGGAATCCCAAGGCCGTGTCCGTGTCATCGCGTACGCGAGCAAGTTGTTAACGGGGTCGCAAAAGAACTGGATCACGAAGCAGGACGGCATCTCCGAGATAGAATGCTGGGGCGTGGTCTGGGCTACGCGCAAGTTCCGCTGTTACCTCGACAAGCGTGAGTTCGATGTGTTCACAGACCACCAGGCGTTGACGTGGGTATTTAGCGCGGGTAACCGTACTGGGAACGCCAAGCTGGCTCGGTGGGCTATGGAGTTGTCCAACCTGCAGTTCAAGTCCATCATAAACCTGGTACTACTATGAGCCACGTTGACGGTTTGTCCCGGTTACCCATGGAGAGTGTGAACGCATTAACAATGGCTGAACTCCTGAACCCGGAACGCTCTATGGAGAAAGGCGTTCCGTCTTCAGTCGGGGAGCCATCCGAGACCGTGCCTGAACCTGAGGTTGCCGAACCAGATTCTGAGGGAAAGAGCGACAGTGACAGCGAGCCTGAGCTCGAGGATGACGACGAGCTGGAGTTGGAGTACGCTACGGAGCCTAAGGAGGTGGAGACTGGCGAGACTTCTGCTACGCCTGTGACGCCCTCGTCGGTTGACGTGTTTGGGTTAGATTCAGAACTGTTCCTGGCAGAACAGCAGGAGGTGACGTGGATCCGGGCGCTCGTAGCGCTACTACGGGACGGGGCTGTACCCCTTGATCCGTTCCTAAGGAGGCGTATCGCGCAGATGGCGCCCAAGCATTGTGTTGTGAACGGCCTGCTGATGCGAACCGTCCACTTGCCGGCCAATGTCGGACCAGCCCGCACGGTGACCGTTCCAATGGTTCCTCTCCCGTTCGTGAACACGGTGTTGCACTTCTGTCACCGTGACTTGCTTTCGTCGCACCTGGGGCTGACGAGGACGCTAGAGAAGGTTAGGCGTCACGCCTACTGGCCGGGGTGGCGCAAGGACGTTGCGGAATACCTGCGCGATTGTATGAAATGTGGCGGAGGGAAGGGACCTAGACCGTGGACGTCTGGCCGAATGCAGAGGATGCCGATCGCCGATCTGACGGGACCGTTATCACTTTTGGTGGTGGACGCCGTGGGACCGTTACCTGAAACCGAGCGGGGAAATAAGTATATCCTTGTCTTCGTGGACTACTTTACGAGATGGGCCGAGGCGTTCGCTGTCAGAGCCTTGGACTCGATCACCTTCGTGGACGCTATGGTGAACGGCGTAGCGTCTCGTCACGGTGTTCTGTCGCGGTTGCTCAGCGACAACGGTCGCAACTTCACGTCGGACGTGGCTAAGTCTTTCTATCAGACTCTCGGGATTAAGAAGTTGTTCGGAGCCGCCTACCACCCTCAGACACAGGGGTTGGTAGAACGCTTCAACGGAACGCTCATCGGAATGTTCAGGATGCATGTGGACGAAGCGCAGACTGACTGGGATGTGTATTTACCGCGAGTTCTGTTCGCTTATCGGACGGCCTACCATGAAGCACTAGGAGACACTCCATTCTTCACGCTGTACGGCCGTGATCCGGTGCTCCCGTTGGACGTGGCGTTCCTGAACCTAGGCAAGAAGTGGAAGAGCAATGAGGTGGCCCAGTATCGCAGAGAACTGTACCGTTCCTTGAAGGACTCACGACATATCGTGGAACGACAACTAGTGAAAGCACAAGATCGACATGAACAAAGACTGCGAAACCAAGTAGAAGTGCAGTTCGAAGTGGGCGACCCGGTCTGGGTTTATCAATTCTTCAGGGCAAAGCGCGGGGAGAAACGGACGAAGAAGCTAGCGTTCTCCTGGCACGGTTCGTACCGTGTCATAAGCAAAGTCGGGGAGAACGCCTACCGCATTGAGATCCCGTCGCATCCTGACAAGATAGTGACCATCAACGTCAACAGGTTAAAGAAGTTTCGCGGACGGTGGACCCGGCCCTACATGGATGAGGTACCTGACGGAATAACCGAGAACGGAGAAGAAGTCGAAGACGGCCCCCTGGATGAAACGGATCTGCCCGCTTCGAGCTTCACTGAACGGTTAACCGTAGGGAGGGACGATGTGGCTATCTCCGGAACGGACGCTCCCCTGCTAGATGTGGTCGCTAAGCGCGTAGTGAACCGTGCGGCGGAGTATTTGGCACTGACTGCGAACTATGAGACTTTCTGGTTGCCGAGGTCGGCTTTGATGCCTGCCTACTCGGAATTAGTGAATGCTTTCGAACGGTCGGAACGGATGAAGAGAGGACTTCCCGTATTGAGAAGGAGTGCCCGGTTGGCAGACGCCAACGAAGGCGTGGAAGATGAAGACTTGCTGCTGGTATAATATTCTCCAAAGTGCTTCCTGAAAAGATTGAAACGATTAAGATAAGGTGGAAAACAGTCAAGATGGAGATTTCAGGAACGGTTTGGTGAATGCAGATGTGTGCGTGTTGAATTTGAATTATTTTGTTAACGACTACTTTGGAACGGAACGCTTGAAGAAACTAAAAACGCCACGGAAATGATACTGCGTTCCGGGAAGACTGGCGACCTCTCACGGAGTCTTGCGAGGATTCTTGTCGCGACCCTTGTCGTGGCCTTTGCCGCCGGACTTGTCGTCGCCCGGGCTGGGCGTCTTGGGACCCGCGCTGGAACCTGGAGTGGCCGCTGCTTCCTTGTCCGCCTTGTCGTTGGTGTTGGAGTCGGCTTCCTCCTCTTCTTCGTCGTCGTCATCCGAGCTTTCGTAGAGACTGCCTTTGGGGGTCTTGTCGCTGGGTTTGTCGTCCGGTTCGGCGTCGCTGGACTCGTCCTCGCTAGCTTCGGACTCGGTCAGCCCCGAGGGCACTCGCTTCTTCTTCTGGGCGGCCTTCGGCGTCGGGCTGATCGAGGTCTTGCGGCTCGTGGGGGGACGGATGGTCGGAAGCCCGTCGACTTCGTAGTCCGAGTCATCCTCGCCCTTCTCGGTGTCCTGGAACGGCTTCTGATTGAAGATGGCGACGGGCTTGTCGTTCGCCAGCAACTGTTCCACCTCGTCGATGGTCGCTTGCAGGTCTTCGCTGGCCAGCAGCTTCTTCCAGTCGCCGCGGTTGGTGTTCCCCACCCAGTTGGGGTAAGGCGGGTCGCTGGTCTGCACGTCGAGAGCGACCCGGGCCAAGGCACGGTTCGAAAGGCGCAGGTGTTCCGGGCGCGTGAGGTCGAGAGCGTGCGTCTGCTCCAGAAGCTCCGGGATGGACGCATAACCGTCCTCGTCGACGCGACTTGGGTCCAGGATACGCCCGATGATCACCTTGTAACGGCTTGGGTTGGTGCGGAGAACGGTCGCCAAGTCTTCTTGCGCGGGGACGTCTTCGTCGTCGTGGTCCGCCTTGGCCGCCTTGGCACTAGCCGAGTGTTTGGCTGCTTTTCCACCGAGCCACATCAAGTTATCATGCGCCCCCTTCTCGATCAGGCGAAGGAAGCCGTAGTAGCCGAAGAGCTCGACGTTACGGCTCAGAAACTGAAACCGTGCCACAATGGCGTTCAGCTTCTGCTTGCGACGCTCGTTGGCCTTGGTTGTAGGGGCGTGCAGCGCGCAGTCCAGGAAAACAGAATGGAACTGCATCACGAGGCGGTAGTGAGCCAGACAGAGGTCACGGTACTCCACCGGGTCATACCAAGCACGCTGTCCGCACCAACGGTACGCTAGGCGAACAACGACCGTTCCCAGTTCGCTGACCGCTTGCTCTAGCTGCTCGAGGCCGGCTCGCAGCTTCGCGGAGACGTGGGCAGGCAGGTTCTGCAGGATCGAGGGAGCCCGGCGCAACTGTCGCTGCTTCTTCTTGGCCGGACCGACGGCCTTAGAACTGCCGCGAGCACTGGGACGTTTCCCGTGATACGGGGAGGCGACAAACGAGAAGAGGGGGTGCGCGGGGACTTCGCCGCGCACCGCGGCGTCCGGATGTGGAACTACCACGACAGTGCGGTCCAGAACTGGCGGCAGCTCGTCGTCATCGGCTAGCACGGACAAGGCCAGCGTGTCGAGGGCCTCCAGCCCTACGGACGCGTCGTTGGCGGCCAGGATTGGACGGAGGCGGTCCCAGAACGCAACCTGCGCTCTGAGAGTGGCGTGGTCGTCGTCCTCGTCAGCGTCGAGGCGGGCGCGTAGCTCCTTGGCGATCGTGGTGGCGGCGGAGGCCGTCGCCGAGCGCGTGCGCGGCTTGACCATGGCGAGAGGAGGGCGTGGCTGGTGCGGAGTGCGTCCGAAGCGGTAAATTGGCAAATGCGGAGAAAATGGCAACGGTGGTTGCCGAGTTGCGATCGATGGGGGACGACCTTGAAGTGTGGTCAGTCGGTCCCCATCTGTCTACGGGATCGGTTCCCTCAGAACGGTCGACCGTGCCTCTAATCTTCTTCGAAGAAAATGGTCAACCCGCTCACAAGCCGCGGAGTGATGTATCTGGATGACAGAGACCGTGGGTGGGGCGACTCGTGATGTCTACGGTCTACCCCGACCTGGATGGTTGAAGTGCGGGGCGCTCCTGGCGGCGAAGGACTAAGACGCCGCTCGCCTTCGATGAAGTCGACTCATTTTCGATTCGGAACGGTGCTTGTCATGGAGACTGTGGCTAATGCTCTTCTGTGGAGTCTGGAAGGCTCAGTCTCCCTCGTGGCGACTGGTTGGGCGTTCGCTCTTGCTCATTGGCACTGGTGGCTAGTACTTACGGTGTTCGCTACCGTGTGGACGGTCACCGCTCCGCTCCGTGGGTTGATAGGGCGACTGCTGCTAACCACGAGCTCGTTCGTCTACAGGTGGACGGAGATCACCAAGGCGTGTCTACACCGTTACCGCAAGTACGTTCGCAAGCCGGAGATGTTGGAGCGACCGTGGTACTCTCGCTGGCACAAGTCGGCCGAAGCGTTGATTGGAACGCCCATGGTGGTGCTGGTCGCACGGAAGGAACACCTCGACGGCCTTGGACGGCTACTCTACAAATGGTTGGACGCTCAAGATGCGTGGTGGTGCGTATTCCTGCCCGACACCCTGGAAGCGACATGCTGGGCGTCGGCCCACTACTGGGAAGGCCTACACGTCGAGTCGGCAAGAACGGCTGACCGTGCTGGGATCCTCATCTGGACGGTTTGGGCGGTGGTCACGGTGATCTTGTACGCTCTAAGCGTCTGCGTACTGTTCATGTATGAGACTGTGGAGGGCGTTTGCCAAGGATGGCTGGGCGTTCTAGGCGTCCTAAGTGTGGTGAATTTCGCGTTCAGCGGTGCCGAAGGACTGGTCATCGCGGAAGGCGTCGCGTTGAACAGAACGGTGGTGAACGTGAGCGTGGGTGTGCTGTTGGTCGGCTTTGCCGGCCGTCTGTGGCACCTCTTCGAGACCGAGGAGCCTTCGCCGCTGGACAAGGTTAGCGATCGCTACAGAGAGTGGCAGCTGGCTATGGAAGAGCAAGAACAAGCAGAACGGCTCGCGGACGCCTTCTGGCGCATGGACGGTGGGACTGGACGCGCTCCTGCGGGTGCTGCCGAAGCCGTGCGAGCTGCGAACGCTGACCGCCGTGCCATGAGAGAGTCAAGAGCCTTACAGCGTGCGCGATGGGAGAGCGTCCGTGCTGCGGAGTTCGCCAAGGCCGAGAAAGCGAAGGAGGAGGCTCGGCGAGGACGCCGAGGTGTCGTCGGGGAGGATGTCACGAGTGAGAACGGTCCGTACCGTTCCAGCGGTATCCGTCCTCGCTCGGGGTCGCCCGGGGAACAGCTGTTTGAAGCTGGACCCCGTATGGGGCAACGAGTCGTGAGAATGGACATCTGATTTGACTTCGTCCCTGTATGGGACGGCCTCCGTCGTGGCTGGTGGGCTCCCATTGGCGGCGAAGAGTTGCCATTTCCCGATCGCGCGTGCTAGGTGGGCCTGGGGCGCCCGCGGGCCAAGGACGGACGACAGGACACCAGAGAACGAGGGAGGACAAGCAGGCGCAGGTCGGGCGTCGGGAGGGGTGAAAGTGGATGCGCGGAGCGGTCGACAAGCGTGGCGTGCGACTCGGGTCATCAAGAGGGCGCGGGAGCGTGGCCCGAGAGATCAAGGATGCTAGGAGGACAAAGAAAAAGGTTTGTTAGTCGTGAATTTACCCTATACTAAACAAGTTGCTCCTTTTTGTAGCTTGTTAGTGTCTGCATCTTGGTTTGCCCTACAAGCCTCTGACCTCAACTCCCATACAGCGCACGGAACGGTCCCCCCCTAGGGAACGGTTCGCGACACGAGCAGCACGCGCGCAGGATGAGTCCACACCAGACCCTCTGGCACACCACCCGCATATCCAGGTGCGGGACATTCTCCCTGACCACCAGTACGTCGTCCTCGACGGACACGGTGTTGGGCGAGTCCCTGCCTGAGTATATCATCGCTACCTTCCACAACACACAGATGGGCGGATATCGTCACGGACGACAGCTCCAGAACGCAGGATTGCATGACCACGTGAGGTTCATCAAAATCAACTTGAGGAGCCTCCGCTAGCAGCCACTCGTGACCACAGCTTCTTCGTCAGCAGCCAGCACACGTATGAGCACTGCGACTAGCGCACCACAAACAGCGTAGGCGTATCCAACGCCTCGGAAATGGCGTTCTTCTGCACGGCTCGATACAGCCAGAGGCAGGCGACATACAAATCCAGGTTGAGAACCATATCGCAGCACAAAGCGACCAAGTAGTACGCAGTCCACGGCTCCGCAAACGCACATCAATCTCACCACAGTAGCCGACTCGTCGTACCAGCTTTCTTCACGGCGGAGAGTCCGAGCTCGGGCTACGTCGTTCGACGGCAATAAAAATTCGAGTCTCGACCTCCTTTCTTCTTCAAGCAGCCGTACTTTCGTAGTATCTTCAACAAGTAGTTCATCCAATATGCAGATACGGTATCCGACCATATTAATCCAATCCAAGTAAAGCAAAAGTAGAAAATGCAGGGTGCAAGGGCGCTCGCAAGCCCCAAGTCCCTCTCCAAGTCGTAAGCGACGCATCACTTGCGACTCCAATCCAGCTCTCCCTAGAAGAGCAGTTCATCTTCGTCGACCGTAGCGTTCGCCTCTGCAAGGCGAGCACTTCGACGCGGCTCCGGCCAACCTCTCTCCTTGCCCAGTTCGTCCTCGAAAGCGTTCACCAGTATTGTAAATTCAGGCAGGAGAGATGAGGCGGGGCGCCATAGAGTCTCGTAGGAGGCCGTCAATACCAAGTATTGCTTCTGACGCCCTTTCACACGCTTGGCCAGGATGTCAACAATCGGGCAGGACACACCCGAAAACGCCGTTTCCTCACCACCGAGCGTAAGACGCTCCACAAAGCTGGTGGTAGGTAGGTCTTCGACTGACAACGGACCGGCATCGTCCGCGTCGGGGCGAGTCTCGACACCGACGGGCACTTCGGTAGGAAACGGACGGCTCCAGCGTCCAGCAAATCGCTTCAAGCGGTTCACGTTAACCGTAACAACTCGGTCCGGGTGATTCGGAATGGCAATCTTGTATGTGTTGTCACCAAGCTTACTCACGACATGGTACGGACCGTGCCATGAGAAGGCTAACTTCTTCGTCTCCCTCTCTCCACGTCGGGCTCTGAAATACTGGTACACCCAAACTGCCTCGCCCTCATCAAAAGTTACTTCAGACTGTCCTTCGAGACGGCGACCGTGCCGTTCCTGAGCTTTCAATAGTTGTCTCTCCACAAGGCGCCTGGTGTCTCGCATAGACAGGTAGAGTCGACGGCGATACTCAGCAACCTCGTTACTTTTCCATTCATTCTTCGTGTTCAGGAACGCCAAGTCGAGAGGCAGCACCGGGTCTCTCCCATAGAGACTGAAGAACGGAGAACCACCCAACGCTTCGTGGTAGGAAGTGCGGTACGCAAACAGCACTCTAGGTAGATAAAGATCCCAATCAGACTGAGTTTCACTCACGAACATCCGTAGCATGCCGATCAAAGTTCCGTTAAACCTCTCCACCAGACCTTGCGTCTGAGGATGGTACGCCACACCGTACAGTTTCTTGATGCCCAAAGTTTCGTAAAAGGACTTCGCCAGTTCGGAGATGAAGTTCGACCCACGATCGCTTAGCAAGCGTTCCGGCAAGCCGTGCCGTGAGAGAACTTCGTCAACCATGATGTTAACGAACGTCAGCGTGTCGAGCGCTGCAACCGGGAACGCCTCGACCCATCTCGTGAAGTAGTCTGCGAAGACTAAGATGAACTTGTTGCCTCTCGGCGTAGTGACCAAGGGTCCGATAGCGTCGACCACGAGCAGAGAGAACGGTCCGGACAGCTCCTGCACCGGCATACGTTGCATCAGGCCGTTCTTCCAGGGTCGGTACCCCTTTCCACTTCCACACACAGAGCAGGCTCGGACATACTCCACGACGTCCTTCTTCCAGCCATACCAGTACGCGTGCTTGCGTACTTTGTCCAAAGTCTTCGTCTGTCCCACGTGGGCGGCGAACACATCCGAATGACAGTAGTGAAGCACCGTCTCGACAAAGGGTAACGGAATCACGGGCACCGTAATAGATCGAGCCGGTCCGGCCCGGGCCTTCAGGTGTACGCGCCTCTGTAGCATACCATCTCGGACCACATAGTGGTGAGCCATCTGGAGTACCTTCACACGTAGTTGACCGTTGAGCGCAAGAGCTCCGTGCTCGATGAAAGCGATCACGGCTTGGATCCACGGGGAACGTTTCTGTTCAGCAATGAAGCGTTCTCTGTCCAGTCCGAATAAGCCGACGGTCGAAGTCACCACGCGTTCCTCGTCGTCGTCGTCGAGAAAGTCATCTTCCGCAGCGTCGTCCTCTCCAGCAGCGAGAGGGGCGTCAAAGTCGGGCTCATCAGCATCTTGGTGGTCCTCGGAGGGAGCCGGCGGCTCCCCGACCAGGACAGACGCAACTCCTTCGGTAGTCGGCTCACGAGCGTCCTTCCCACCACCAGTTCGCGGTTTCTTCGTCTTTTGTCGCTGCTTCGGGTCGGGGCTCTCCCCGACCGCTTCGAGAGCCTGTCGAGCCGAGCGTAATGCCTCTTCGAGGGCGCCCGCTACGACACCCACAGCCTTACCGTTCTCAGTACGACGGACACCAGAGGTGGGTCTCTCCCCGACCCTGACGAAACTCTCGGTCCTGTTTGCCGAAGGGTCGTCCAGCAATTCGGGCACCGACACAGCACAGATCGTCTGCGAGTAGAGTCGCGAAAGTCCGTCGACGTGACCCATAGACGTACCTGGTTTGTTACACCTTGAAGCGTAGCTGAGAGAGCTCCATCGTCCATCGGGCTAGCTTCGCATTGCTCGTACGGTTGCCCTCGTTGAATACCCACGTAAGAGCCTTGTGATCTGTGTACAGGTCGAATTCACGGCGGTCTAGATAGCATCTAAACTTACGGGTCGCCCATACAATACCCCAGCACTCGATCTCAGACACTCCATCCTGCTTGTTGATCCAATTGCGTTCCGACCCGACAAGTAATTTGCTAGCGTAGGCGATCACTCGGTCGTGGCCATCAACACTCTGCATCAGGCACGCACCGACGGCTAAGCGAGAAGAGTCGACAAAGAGTTTGAATCGCTTCGCGGGGTCGGGATACGCCAGGATCGGTGGCTCCACGACCCGTCTCTTCAACTGCAAGAACGCGGCCTCGCAGTCCTCGTTCCAGTCGAACTCCACCCCCTTCATCTTCAATTTCTCGATCGGTGCCGAAATGGCAGCGTACCCAGGGATGTAGCGTCTAAAGTAGCTGGTTAGACCCAAGAATGCGCGAACTGTGTGCAGGTCATGGGGTCGTGCCACGTTCATCACGGCCTTGACCTTCTCGGGGTTCGGCAGTATGCCTGAAGGCGTAACGATACGCCCTAAGAAAGCCACCTGATCGCGTCCCCAGCGGCATTTCTTCATCTTTAGCTTAAAGCCAGCAGCACGGAAGCGTTCCAGTACCTGCTTCAGCCGCACCAAATGTGTGGGGAAGTCGGAGCTGAAAACAACGCAGTCGTCCAAGTACACCAGACATGTACGCCACTTGAGATCCACTAAGACGTTCTCCATGAGACGTTCGAACGCCGGTACAGCGTTACACAAGCCGAATGGCATCACTAGCCATTCAAACAAACCGTACTTGCATGTGAAAGCAGTCTTCTCGACACTGTCAGCAGCCATCGGGACGTTCGAGTAACCCGATGCAATGTCCATCGTAGAGAATAGCTTCGCTCCCGCTAGTACGTCCAGAATGTCATCGATCAAAGAAATTGGGTAGCAATCCTTGATGGTCACAGCATTGAGTCGGCGGTAATCGATGCAGAAGCGTATGCCCCCATCAGGTTTACGGATCATCAACACCGGGCTAGCCCACGGGCTAGTAGAAGGTCGAATCAGGTCGAGCTCCAGGTACTGTTGTATTTCCGCTTCCATCACATCTCCTTCAGCCAGGGACACACGGTAGGGGCGCTGTTTGATCGATGCCTGCGTACCCGTGTCGATCGAAAACTCCAGTAAGTCCGCCCTGCCCGGTTTAAGGGACGTTTCTACAAACATGTCACGGAACGCACCGAGGAGGTCGGCCATCAGCATTCGCTGTTCTTCACCGAGCTTCGAGTCCGTAAAGTCCACATCCAGCTCAGCCAGGCGAGCTTCTTCGAATCCAGGCATGTGTTCTCGCGAGGTAGTAGGCGTAGCAACAGCCGTGCTGATCACCGAGTCAATCCAGGCCGAGTCCTTGCTCTCCGGGCTCGGCGAAGGGTGGCCCTTGTTGTCAGCGGTCGGCCTGCTCGAGTTCAGCGAGTTGAAGGCCGACTTCGGCACCACCGTCGCGGCCGCAAGAGCCGTTCCCTTCGTAAGGATCAGCTCGTCCGTCGAAGCGTTACATACCTCCACGATAGTCTTGCCTCCATGTACGGTACACAAAGTCCTAGCAATCTTCACGTTCGCATCGAGCTCAGGGAGCCCTTCAAGCAACACGTCAGGCGCCTTGCCCATGACGTCCGTCACGACGAGCGCCTGCCCACCCGGACGTAGGCGTACCGCCGAGGCGATACGAGTTACATACATCTCCTCGACTCTCGGAGACCCGAGTGGAAGCGTCTCGCCCGTATTCTTCAAGGTCATGATGTTCTCTTCCAAGTCGATCACGGCACGGAATGCTTTGAGCGTGTCCGTACCGAGGATCGCGTGCACATGCAGTCGGTCGACCAGCACGAAGGTTCTGAGTTCCTCGCACGTTCCCAACCGTAAAGTCAGCTCGATTTCGCCCTTGATGCGAAGGTTACCACCTGAGACATCCTTCAGGCTGCCGTGGTTCGGCCGAAGAGGAGCATTGGCGAGGCCAAGCCTCTTCAGTACGCGTGCGTCGATTAGACTAGCTACTGCACCCGAGTCGATCAGCAGTTCGGCGGGTAAGTCTTCAATGTAGCCAGTCGAGACGGCTTCGAGTCCGCCGACAGCACATATTACTCTCTTTCCTTCGGGTACGGGGCGTAGTTCGTCATCGGAGAGTTCGTCAGGTTCGTCATCTTGTTTGACTTCCACAAGACCAGGTTTCCGACGGGGTAGTACGGCATCGCAGACTCTACATACGTAATGGCTGATGTCGTTGCTGTCCTCGACGTACGAGGGTCGACTATCAAGCGCTTCCGAGCGTTCAGCGAACAGAGAAGAGCAATCGAAGCGTACTTTTCTGCGTTGGCGGACTCATCGGGGTAAGGGGCTACTATTCGAGTGTTTCTGGCACCGAGTTTCACGGTTGGTTCACTTGGTTCGGATCGAAGTAGCCTCGGCTAGGTACAATTCCAAGACCCTACGAACCAAGACCTCCATCATACGGGCGCCGAGTACTCCAGCAGCGGCAGCAACACGAGCTCGTGTTTCGCGTTCCAGCGCAGAGTAATGCGCGACCCCAGTAGTCTTCGGCAGGTCGGTAGTCGGTAGCACGAGTATCTCCTTGCAAACCGGACAACACGGTACACCCTTCGCTTCTTCTTCGAGGACAATCTGGTACACTACGGACCGAGCCAAAGTCCTCAGTCGGAACGGTACCTTGGTACTCTCGTCGCGAGAGGTGACCTCGGCGGAGGGCCCTGCGAAACTCACGCAGATGTTCCCGACAACCGACTTCTCGGTTACCGTACTCGCCCTCGAGTTGTCGCTCGGTCGTCCCTCCGGGACACTACCACTCCCACCCCCGACGTCTCGCCAGTCGGCATCTCCATGCTGAACTGCATTCACACGAGGCGTACTCGCAGTCGACGGGGTTTCCTTGCTGAAGTCGCGGTTAGCACGCTTGGCCTCCTCGGACGACGCCAACATCCGACGGTACCAGTCGGCCCAGTACTCGGGACCCGACTGCTCGATCGGAGCCGATTCGCGGATCCGAGCCAAAGTTTCCACAGGTATGTCGAGAAGTACGCTCATTTCTTCCAAGCTCCAGTATTTCTCTTTTCAGCGTTCTTGACCATCTTCTTCTTCAGTTCGACTTCATCGAGCGGAAACAGGCGCTCTTCCAGCTCCTTATCGTACTCCTCTTTCTCCACAGCAGCAGGGGGCGGCAGTCCAGCCTCCAGAGCATCCAGCTCCGCAGAAGTGAACACGATCGCACGCCTAGGACGGGCGCCGATGCCGTCCTTCTCGTCGGCGGCCATCTTCTCGCACTCGTTCGGAGTTTGGTCGGGAGAGGTCTCGCGCTCCTCCCCCTGAGTGTCCTCAGTTACGGTTACTACCCTCTCCTTGTGAGCCAGGGCAGCGTCTTCGTCTAGCGTCCGCAGCGCAAGTTCTGTAGCACCTTCTTGTAATTCTTCTCGCGGTTGGACGGGCTCCGGTACGCTCACCAAGGCATCCGTCCCAATCGGGTTCGTTTTGATTTGCGAGACGCCCCCAGCATCCGCAGTACAGCTCTCCTCCCGCAGGGGAGATTCGAGACTGGCAGGAGAGCCCGTACGCCCCTCCAGGTCTTTAGTCACTCCGGCACGCCGTCCTAGGCCGAAGTCTTCATACACAATCTCGTCGGGCAACACAATCGCGGGGAGCTGGCTCACGAGCCGAGCAACATTCACTCTTCCATCAGGTAGGTCTTCATCAGCGACGGCTCTTGTCACGTCGGTCTCTCCAGTAGCATCTCTAGTCTCGGTTGGCCACACAGGCTCGGTAGTCTCTTCAGGTCGCGCGCCCTCCTCGGCGGCGGTGGTTCTGGCATCACATGGAGTCGCAGTCGTCTTCTCCCCTCGGGGAGGCTCATCAGTAGTAGTCTCGTCTCGCAGCACCATCCCTCGGGGCGGCTCATCCGTAGTAGTCTCGTTACGCAACGCGGGGCGTTCCTCGCAGCCCGTCTCCATTGTTCTCATTGTTCCAGTCTCGTTCACAACAGGGTTCACAGCACGGTCGCAACCGCATCATGGCCTCTTGGAGCGCTCCAGTTCTCATCGTGGTCGGTCATTCTCGTTTCAGTCGTTGGAGCACTCCATCCAGTGTCGTACCACAGGCGGGAGGAAGGGGCGACACTCCCCACTCCTCCTTGCCCTCTTCATTGTTGATTCTGCTGACGTCTCGGCCCGGACGCATTGGACGGAGCTCTCGCCGCTCCCCGTTCTGAGACATCGCCTGCGATACGGCTCGCACCGTAGGGCACTGCGCAGCTAGGTGGCCCGGTTGGTGGCAAGCAAAGCACGTACGCGGTTCACCGAGTCGACGACCTTGGCTCTGGAAGTTACCATTACTAGAAGCTTGGTTGCAAGGGGCCTCGCACTCCACAGCGATGTGCCCTTGCATGCCACAGTTAGGACAAGTCGACAAAGCACGCCTGCAGTTGATACGACTGCAGTCCAGTATGTGGCATCGCCCACACACCACTTGACCATCTTGCGTGTACTGGTCAGGACCCTGCCTGATTCCACGGAACGGAGCTCGAGGTACGGCAGCCTGATCATTCGAAGGTTCACTCGGCCTCGAGTTCTGAGATTGCTCATCGTACGCCGCAGCCGCGTAGTTCGGTCGCCTCGGCGATCGCGGACTGCGCGACAGATCTTGCTGTTGTTGAAGGAGCAGGTTCTGCGTCTGCTGCAGGATCTGCATCATCTGCATTATAGCCGGACTCTCGGTTGGAGGCTTGGTCGTGACGACATCCACGAAGTCCGCGTCGTCCTCCACCGGCTGATGCATACTCTTCGCGAGCAGCACGATGACAGCCTCCTCGATAGAGTTCAACATCATCGTGTTCAGAGCGGCCTTCCACTCCTTGTTACGCATACCAGAAATGAAGTACTGGTAGCGCATCTGCGGGTCGTAGCTGTGAGCTTCGTAACACAGACCGGAGATCAGGTCTCCCCACACCTCAGCAGACATCCCCTTAGTACGTTTCGCGTTCTTGAGTCGCTCAATCATTTGAAGAGGCGTCAGGCACACAAACTGATTGTGAAATCTGGTACGCAAGGTCTCAAAGTCGGGGATCATCGAGTACATCCACCACTCTTCAGCACTCTTGCCCTTCAGACATTCTCGAAACGCGCTGAGCCTCAGCTGTTCTTCCAAACCCACAGTGGCTCGCTCGAAAGCGTTCCAGAACGCTCTCGCCTTCTCCACAGTAGAACCATCAGAGTAGAAAGGTTGAATCATCTTCACGGCGTTCTTGATGCGAGACGGCATTCCGCCGTACGAAGTCGCAACTGTCGTACCAGTACTCGGCTGGACTTGCCCCACAGGAGACGGTTGGTAAGTTGTACCAGGAGGAAGTCATCGCCGGATCCGCAATACTGGATCTGGGCCATGGAATCAGATCTGATCCCGATCTGGGCTCCAGATCCAAATCTCTCCAGCCCTCCCAGGCCTCTCAATCTGGGCTCCAGATCCAAATCTCTCCAGCCCTCCCAGGCCTCTCAATCTGGGCTGCGACCGCTTGACCTTCGTCCGTTCCAGTCTTGTGACGCTCGTAGGCCGTCTCTCTGCAGTGCACCGCTCCGACCTTCGCACAGATCCCGTCAGGTCAGTGTCTCGGATTAGTGACCGGCTGGGTCCCAATCTCTCATTTGCCAGTCAACTTCGATCTCCGAATTCTTCGATCCTGCTTCTCCACAATACCAGCGGGATCCTCCGCACCGAAACGACCCGGAGGCTCTTGAGAGATCGGGCGGAGGTGGAGACTGCTCTGACAGTACCTTGATGGTTGTCCATATGTTCGGCCAGTAGACTCAGCGTCGAAGCTGCTCCACCCACTTGCGACCCACATTCTCAGGCTCCGTCCTAGCCTGCAAACTAGAAAAATATTACTGATGGAAAACGAGGTGAAAAGGCTGAAAGAGTTCGTGTACATACATATGGGGTCTCATCCCCCTAACGAAGATTCCCAGTAAGAGAGTGATGCCTCAGTTAGTAGGATGCCTCATGGGCAAGGAATTTTTCTCGCTCTGGCGGATCGCTGGTCATCAATCGAGTAATAAGACGTGATGAAAAGGTGGGTACATGAGATATTTACCACGAGAAAGGTTGTAGTAACACTTTGCGCTCAACCTGAAACGAGTAGGTGAATATGCAAGAGATGCCCGAGTCTCGTATTATGACCGCTCCGTTTGCCGTTTGCCGCTGTCTCTCGGCCGCAGGGGGGATACCTGGCAATTAGTGCCTTTATTGATCCAATATCGAAGTGGAACATTAAGGCCGCGATCAGTAGCGGATTTGTGCGGCTAGTCCGCATACTGGATCACGGACAGAATGAAGCGGTGGAACAGCATGAGCTGGAAGCTATATGTGACGCGCGCGTCGGTGTAGCAGCGAGAAATAACGACCTAAGCACAATTGCTGATTTTGATAACTTGTTTCCGGAAATGATCATGAGCTGCGCTGCTCGAGAAGCCGCTGGTAATGGCTATATACATGTGCTTCAATGGCTGCACAGCCGTCACGGATTTGTCGCATGGGGCCAACCGCCGTTTCGGGAGGCTGTAGATGGAGGGCGTGTATCAATATTGGCTTGGTTGCAACGAACCCACCCTATGGGTCTGGACCCAGAGTTGTTGATGACGGCGGTTGAGCGGATTTTAGTCGTTGGAGGAGATGAGAGTGCCGTTCGCTGGCTTTGGATAACCGGAGTGGAGATGGAATGGCCAGAACCTGTATTACAAGAAGCTATATGCGGATCGCCGCTGCAGTTGGCGCGGTGGATGTGGGACACGTTTAATACTCCTATTACTCTAACGTTGGATGCAGCCGCTTATAGGGGCGACCTACAGTTTATCGTCTGGGCACACGAAGTTGGAGCAGTGGCTACATCGCAGGCAATTGATAATGCTACACGAAACGGGCATTTTGATACGATAAAATGGCTGCACTACAACCGTGCTGAAGACTGTACCACGGCTGCGATGGACAGTGCTTCTGCCAATGCGCATATTCATGTTCTTGAGTGGCTGCGCCTCAAACGTCGGGAAGGTTGTTCCCAACGCGGGTTTTTGTTTGCTTTAGTCCAAGGACGGCTACACGTAGTGCGGTGGATACTAGAACATTTCCCGGGCGTTTTCGACATCGAAGAGTTTTCTGTGGTTGGTGTTTGCCATGGTTGGACGCCAGAAATGGTTTTGGAACTTCTCTGAAACACGGAAGTTCGCATTGGTTGAACCAGTTAAGCCGGATAGCGCTTATTAAGAGAAGTTGCTACACATTGAATGGGGTATGACGGAAGATCCATCAGGTACAGCCTACGGCGTTTTCAGGGCTCTATAGTGTCTAAGAAGAGAACCATTTACCTCACGCGAATGCGGATCGTTACGTTTGAAAATGATATTGCGACGCTTGGATACCAAGCGTCGCGATACAAACTCCAAGAGCTCCGATAGCCCAACGTATTAGAGAGAGAGGCAGCTGCAGTCTTTGCAGTGCGTCGCTGTTATCAACAGTTTACGTAGTGGCCCCCCCTCCTTCCTTATACTTCAGCTGCTTAGCCTGCTAGATCTGGGGGACAGGTCCAGCGCAATCGAGATCGGGCGTCTAACCCTGTTGTTGCTGCTGCTGCTTTCGTCCTCCTTGCGGCGCTGTCCTCCTGGTCTTCATCGTAAAACGACTGATTGGCATCGAGCACACGCATGCGCTCAGCGCCCGTCTCGTCGAGCTGCACCAGCTCCTCCATGTGCTGCTGTGCGGCTTGGTTTGCCGTGGCTGCGTCTGCCCCGTTGTGCAGCTCCGAATCGTAGAAGGCGCACCGGCGCGCGCCGTTGTACTCAATACGACCGCACCACCGGCAGTTGATGATGAACGCATTGTTCAGCAGCTCCGCCGCCTTGCCCGCACCCTTCTTACTCTTCTTGCTGAGCTTGAGGCGAGAGTTCACTGCTGTGGGGCGAAGCACCATCCCCTCCATATACTTGGGGGTAGCCGCTGCCGACGCCGGCGCAAACAACCGCGTACCGATGTGCTCCACGCGCGCGGCCGGGATGCCCAGCAGCTCTACGAGGTAGTTGGACGCCTCCTGCTCCCATGTAATATTTCCGCAGATGGAAGAACAGGAAACTGCACGCGGTTGTCAAATTCATCGGCAGATTGCGAAAGCCCCGTTTGGCGTTTTCTAGCACGGTCTGATGCTGGCCGTACTTCGTCGTCACACGAAATCGATATTTCATTTGTTCTTGCTGGCATTTTCCGTTTTCGGAATGAACTTTACCACATAGCTAATTGGCAATGTGGAAGAACGGCCGTGCAAGATTGATGTATGTCGACAATTCATATTTTATTGGAATTTCCCTGTAACAGGAAGGAAATTACTTTGCGCTTGATTGATCCCTACTGACAGCCATGCTTAGCGACGCGAAAGTATGCGGGTTAGTTCACTCTTCGATTTACCAGCAGAACAGCTACCATGAACACTAATAACGTACGTCAATTGGATTCAGCACCGTCGGACCACGCGAATAACGTCAGTGATGACGATTTGGAGCAAATCGCTGCCCTGCAACGATCGCTGGTAATCCCTCATATCACGACCGTCAAAGAAGCAAATGCTTGGATTGCAAAGTGCGACGCTGAAAAAACTGGATGGGTGGATATATCGATGTGCCTGTTTTCCATGCGCAAGTTTGCGCGTGTGTGGTATTTAACGCTGATCGACCGCAAACGCAGCGCAAGTTTCACCACAGCGAAAACCTCCCTTGAATGCCTCCCATTTACAATCCGTGAGAAGTACCTGGTTACTATCACACTGTATCTCGCTCCGTTTAACTCGAGCGCACCGGTGGAGATTCGTGAACTCCCGAATTTAGAAGGCTCGATTCTGCACTGCGTTCATGTCACTGGGCTTGGTATCCAGCAAAGAACGGTTATGCCAAAAGGAAACGTGAGCGATGCTGATCGCGTACACGAAGAACGTATCGAGTACCAGGGAAATGGTAGCGTCGCTCAAGCCGCTGGAAACGAACACGTTACCTCTCCGGTGCCGCAGATGGAAGGGGGGTGCGCATCTGGGGCGGGTTCAGATGCATCTGCCGTGGAACACGCGAGAATCCGACAGCACGAGCCACGTAAACAACCTCGGTGACGACAAAGTCCTTGTCGTAGTTCCAGGACAATGGGGCAAGGACAATATGAAGCACTCCATTACCGCAGCTGTTTCACAAGGCGTGAATCAAACTCTTATACGATCTGCGCCTGCAGCCGCTCAAAACGGCAAAAAATCGAAGACGCAACAGTGATACATCAAGCACACAATCCTGTTTTCCCAAGGAAGATTTACCCGAGATTCAGAATTGTTCGAGCTGTAGACGACAGCATGTAGCGACAGTGTCGCACGCAGAACAGCCCGTAATTTTGCGTAGTGCATGAGATCTTTTTTGTTTGAAGGTCAAGTGCGACGATATGCGAGCATAAAAAATGCATCTTAAACAAACCGAACAATCCCTTTTAATACCTATAACCCGGACAATTCTGATGGTGGACACTGAGATCAGAAGTGTTCGCGCAGGCTATCAAACTCGCATCTTGGTGAGGTTTTGTATTGTGTTTGCGATTGTTTCCACCCGCAGTGGAATTCCCTGAAGAAAGAAGTTCCAGCTTCTCCGGTATTAATGACCAGAATCTAATCCCGTCTACGAGCTCCACCAGATTTACACCCAAACCTGCTCAAATGCTACGATGTCTCGGACTTACTACCGGATCTGCGCGGTGTGTTGCTTTCGCCAAAAGGTTTTATCTCGGCTGGACAGACTTACGTTCTATCGATATGCAAGTCGTGTAATCAATCACTGTTGAACAAGAATCTGGTCAATGCCACCAAATTTGCGATCACGAATGGACTATATATTGGATGGTAAGATGACGAATTTAACGATACAACTCCCACCGAGCACGTCATGCTCAATTTGGCACAACCAACAAAAATGTTGTCTGTGGTCAGGGGTGGGCGGCACACCGCGATTCGTGCCCATACGTATTACTTCCGCGCAGATCCGACCGCTCCCGCAGCGATGTTGTCGAGAGAAGTAGTGAGCGATGGGACAATTGGTGTCACCATCGTCGGATGTATGACGCCTCAGCAAAAGGTGGCAACATTTAAGCGGTACAATGTCCGTGTAGAACGTCTTGAAGACCAATTGAAGTGGTACAAAGATAACATTTTGTTTAAGACAGTTCGGTTTTCGCCAAGTTTTACGACATCTACCTCAATGTTTCAAACCCAAGTTATACTTGATCGCTCGGCAAAGACGGCCGATCCAGTTGCTACTGCTGCATCGGATTATTCTCGGTTCAATGCACCTGATCCTGTTCATATATTAACGTGAAAAAACCCGATGAACAAAATGAGCACTACTCAACAGCAATATTGACAAATTTTGAGAACGGAACTGAATCGCAAATGATACAAAAAGCTTTAACCTAGAAACACAAAAATACCGTCGTGGTTCAAAGATCATCAGCTATTGTTTCCGATTTCGATACTGGCTTTTGGACTGTTGCGTTCGTCGAACTTTTTCCCTTTGGGCGTGGAGGTCTGGATGGGCCGCGGGAGCCTGGAATCGGGCTAGAAGAATACCTTCGATATTGTCTGAGGCTGTCGTCTCGCCACCACGCAAGACACCACTCGTTCATGCTAGTCGCCTTTGATGTCCTCGCTCGGCATAAAGCAATGAATGCTATTTATTTGCGTGCGAAATGTCTCCTGAGACAATTGCTACCGCGATCGGCGTCGGGAGGGCTGAACTGATTCAGCATTTGGAAAGGCAAGAAGCTCGGCTCAAGAATCGCGCGACGAATACTGCGGTTGGGGAAGCCCCGGGCAACAGAGCAGAATATTCGAAAGCTGTATTCGATTATTACTACTGGAATGAGGGCTCATTATGGCTCGAACGAGGAGCGCTCGTGAGCCCGATCCGACTTGCTGGCGATGCAACTGGTATATGGACAGCCGTTAATATTTTTCACGCTATCTCCTAGCAGTTCAACGTCATATCGTGTCGCTGCACTTGCTGGTGAAGTGAATGCGGATGTTATAGACGTTGTGACTGAACAACTGGACTCATCGATGCATTTAACCAAGTCAAAGCTGGGTGCTGTTGCAGCCTCCAATCCTTCCGCATGTGCACGGTACGAGATCGTGGTGGTGACATTTTCCCTTTTTTCTTGTTAACTCCTTGTTTCGTCTCATATTTGCAGATATTACGACGCCGTTTTGACGCTCTTCATTGATGTATTGCTAAATTATGATTGTACCAAACAGTGTCCCCGCCCCAGTCCTGGAATATTTGGTACAACCAAAGCCTATTACATCTCAACTGAATCTCAGAATTCGACCGGTGACCTTCATGCCCACATGTTACTATGAATTGAAGGAATGCCAACAACAACAACCGAATATTATGCGTTGCTTAAACAGAAATCCTTCTGCCAGCGAGTTGAACAATAAGTCTCGTCGTTGACGTGCTCAGATTTTCCGGCTTCTCCAACACTGTGTCCGTGCTGCAATTCAGACTCATTGGGTCCACTGGAAATTGAAAAGGGCGCCTTTGAAAAACCAGGTCGGGGGGGGGGGGGCAGACCTCCCTGCAACAGCTCAGTGCTCCGAATGTGGTGAGTTGTATGTTTGGTGGGTCCGAGTTGGTGGAGGCCGAGATTGCTCGTGTGGCGAAACGTGATAACATTTCGGAATGCCGCCTAAGCGATGCGTCTATACACTACCGAATTGCCATGCCACAACCTTTGGAATTGTCGCCTGATCCAGCTCCGATTCGAGCATTGGTTGTTTCCAATGCATTTTAAACCCATCGGTGGTCCCATTCGAAATCATACTTCAAACCCACCAAGCGCACACCCTAATCTAAAATTTGCAGAATGTTTTCCCCCAAGCATATATGTGATCGAACGGAATGTGCCCAAAATGGCACATTCCAAATCCGCCGTCGTGTGGGTAATGAATACTTGAACACGTACGTTCCGATGGCTAACTCTGTGCTAAAAACCAATCATGATATCATTTTTTTAAGTGCCGGCCAAGGTAAGAATCGCTACTTGTTCTAATTGATTGATACATAGACGTTATGTTAACTGTTTTCGCGTTTCTAGATTTTGTGCAGGCATCGAAAAGGCCTTTAACATGATGAAATACAGTACGAAGCCGCAAAATGAAGTCGAGAACCCCGTCGCGATTCATGTTCATGCATTTGATAAGGCGATTTCGAGAAGGGCCGACACAAGTGGCCCCATGCTGGAAGGAAGACGACTCGTCCAATCGATGTGTGCGTCTCTGTCACGACCCCAAGAAGTGTCTGGGCCGATGGCGGCTTTATACATGCTAGGGGAGTCCATTCTATTATTCGCGTTCGTTCACGAAACTATTCCACGGCTCGTTTTTAAAAGTTTTATTTGAGCAAGAAGACATTGATGTAGAGCTGCAGCCTGTCAACACTGGGTCCTTATATCGCCCATACTGCCCTCTGCTAGACTACATTTACCGCTCCGACGAGTTGTCTGACGTTTGTCTACTGGATGTTTTTCAACTGTGATCCAAGACCAACACAGCGGGTCAAGGTTTCGAACGTGCCACTCCCAATATGCTACCCACTCTTTAAGGCAACGCGACTTCCCGGTTATCGCTACAATCATCGGTTACAAATTCCCAGATAACAGAGACGACAAACTCGCTGGAGAAGCCTTGGCCACTTATCAGCGCGCGATGCTTGTTTTATTTTGCCCGTTTCGCAGCCGCTCCGATTTCGAACCCGGCGATAGAAAGCTATGCCAGTTTTACGAAAGTTGGTGGAAGTCAGCGGCGCCTGCGCAAGCTCGACGCTTTGATATGTTCGCCATGGATTATTATGCTTCTCGTGAATTGGCAAGCAACAAAATCGACACTGATATGTTACGCTATACCGAATACATGGATATGGATGCTGATATGGGCGAGCCGTTGCATGTCAGCGATCCCAACGATATATCCGAGTATACCCTTCGATGCAGATGCAGAACTAACTACATGGCAGCCTGAGCTACACGCGCCTCGAATCCCTAATATTTCAATTCTTCCGCAAGCAACCGGAGCTGCAATGCTTGCTACCACTTCCTCTGTGATGCCTCCATCCGCAGACAGCATATCACTCTGGACCGGCCAGCAAATTGATACAATTTTTGATCGGTTTTCTGCCAAGACTGGACTCCGGATTCCGCCCGAGGATTCCCCCGGTGCCTTTCAAGCAATCGACATACCGACAAAAGTAGCTCTCTTACGGAACGCCGCGATGAAAAACGAGTTGGTCGGTCCTTCAAGTGTGTATTCTGTGCCTCCTCATTTACTCGAAGCCCATTCGTCCCTGCGCACTGTCGCGGTATCTTTCCGGCTCAATAGGATACAGCACAAAGTTTTCATTCGCGCCGGGCGCTGTCTCTTAGACTCGCTCACTCAGGAGTACATTTCAGAGGACGAACAGTTAATCAGGTTTCTTGGTGGGTTGCCAGGATCAGGGAAGAGCCAGGTAATCAAAGCGCTGCAAATACTAGCTTCAAGTTGGAACAATGCCGATGCAGTGGGTACCACTGCATATCAAGGTGTAGCTGCTCAAGCGGCAAATGACCAAACCTTGCATAAGTTTTTCGGGTGGGGTGTTCACACCGCCAAAAACAAAACGGCAGTACAGTGTGGCGCAGGGTGAACGATTTGCCCAGCTAAAATTGCTCATTATCGATGAAATATCTACCATGGACAGTGGCTTTCTAGGAATGGCGGATGCAGCATTGCGCCAGCTCAAAGGCAAACCAGACCGATGCTGCGGTGGTATCAACGTGTTATTGGTAGGAGATTGGTTGCAACAGCTTCCTGTAGCCGGTATGCCTGCATTCAAAGCGCCTATCCCCGAAACGGTACTCGGCAAGATGAAGAAGGCGGAAGCTAACAAATACCTGGACCGTATTCGAGGTCATCAAGCATATCGCGCAATCAATTATGTCGTCGTTTTAGACGCGAACATGATATTGCGCTCGTAAACGTTACGTGTTTCCGCCCAACTTGGTCCCCTTCAACCAATGAGGGCACGTACTGTCCTATCATAGTTACGTCCAACACTCTCCGATCAAAGTTTAACCACAAGTGTGCCATAGCGTTCTGTGTAACGGGCTGGTTACGATTAGGTAAGTAGGTAGACAGAGTTATATAAGTAGGTAGGAGCCACATGGCTACATACACAAAAGTAGGTACAGGCACACGGCTAGCGTGTGCACTGTTGTCATTACCTGATTGGATGGAAGTGGGGAGCCAGACCCATTTCAGCCAATCAGGCATCGACTTAGATTTGAGTGGTTCACAAAGAGAACGGGAGCCCCCACCCCCGTTCCATAAATAAACAGAGTTAAATTTGCCCCAAACCTGATACTTGGTTGTACTATTGCGAGCTTCCTCTTGCATCTATAGTGTACGCTAGTGACGGTACTTCTTACCCCGTTACACCTGGTAGCACTTCGTAGTCCTTCCAATGACCAAGTTCGAGATGAGTGAAGGCACGCCATCGGTGGCTCCAGCGATGACCCTGGAGCACACGGCGTTTCCCCACCTCACCACTGTTGAGTGGCAAGCGCTACACCGCCTCGCGGCGGTGTCTGGAGAGTTCGTCGTCACGTCGCTGCTGAGCTCAGCGACCCCCGACCAGCAGCGCCAAGCCATCCAAGAATTCATGGAGCGCGAGCTCGCCGAAGCGAAGCGGCGAGTACCAACTCCCTTGCACTCCCCACGGCACGACGCCGTGAAGATGGAGACGTCGTCCTACTCCGGCGAAGGACAAGACCGTCTCCCGCTGAATTGTTTGTTCCGCGAGATCGACATCGCGATCGCTTCGAGGCTGATCGAAGCGCCAACGGCGAGTGTGGGGAGGCGGGTGAACGCCTTTTGAGCCGCCCAGGTGTATAGTGCTTGTGCTCCGGAGTCTGGAAGGTGCTCCCGTTAAGGAAGCCCTCCACTCGGAACACGTGAACGTGAAACGTCCAGGTAGCGTGTGCTCCTTGTGGTAATCCCTCTAGGTCCGTTTGTCTTCGAACCGGGAGATGCACCGCGGGGGTAAGTTGTTTGTATACCAATATCGGTCTTTGGAGAAGAGCATAGCGTCACCTACTTGGACGTAGCTCCAACAGCCAAGGTAACCAAAATCAATACAGAGTTATACACACAAATATACAGCCGTCCTTATTCTTAGACCCTTGAACAGTGGGTCGTACACCAGTCAACTTAGCTGCACTTCCAGGACACTGGTCAGTCCCGGTCAGCTTTCACAAACGCGCACCACCTCAGAAGTACTGATGAACAGTTCAATACAGTTTCACTACCTATCACACAAGATGTCCTTCAATCACAATCCTGGATGGGACTTTCTTCCACTCTTTCCAGGATGTATATGGGAATATGAAATGTAGGATTCGCCTAAGCGCACACTACAATTGGAATATGAAATAGGGTAGATTTACCACGGGCTCCACACCCGCTACTCACCCTAACTTGGACTGGAGTAATTTGGGGTGGAGTCCACACCTCTGGTTGTCCTTCTCCAGAGGGCCTTGTACCTTTGGGCGCTTTATTGGGGTCGCCGGGAATATTCGTCCGACCGATCTGTCCGAGCACTTGCGGGTTATAGGGGTAATTGGACTCTGTTTGGTTTTTATCTCTGTGGCTATCTTCCTGCAATAGACACACATTCAGCTTTCGACTTACTTTCAGTATACCTTGGGGTGGCGTCATCATCTTAGGCGTGCTTGATCTCACCGTGGCGTCGTGGGTACAGGCGTGGTACTTCAATGTTCCATGGAATTTTCCTGGAACCAGGTTGGTCGACCTGGTCGGTCGGGTATCACTTGGCTTGATTATACCTTGATCCTTCCTTCCAGGGTGGCCATTGTTCTTCGGTGTTCTTCGGCACGTCCAGCCATGTCAAGACGGGCGGCCTCCGGTCTAATGTCGACCGGGGCTCTTGATCGCTCCCGTAGGCTTGACTCATCGTCCGGCAGTTGGTCCTTCCAGACTCATTACGTCTGGGGTGTCCAACCCGATCCACGTCTGGAGGTGCGAACGCCAAGTCCCATATCCGTTCACCGCGTCCGCCGGTTCCACACCAATCAATATAATACTCCACCAATCACAACGCTCCACGTAAAACTGCATTCCCATCGTGTCACGAAAGTCAACTTCCTGCTGTCTCGCCTCTCCGGATAGGCCAAGGAATGGGCCCTTGGCAAGCTCGTCGTCGACCGGGATGCGTTCCCGACTCTGGAGAGTTTCCAGAGTGACCTCCAACGTGCGCGACGTTCTTCGCCCTTCGGCAGTGCAAGATGTCCATGCGCGACTTCGTGCAGAAGACCCGACACCTGGTTTCGTGCATAATCACGAACCCGATCGACGTCGCCTCCCAAGTGCACGTCTTCATCTTCGGGATGCGTGAGGGCATGACACGGTACTGCCTCACGCGAGCGGAGCCGTCGACACTCGAAGCCGCGTTCGCACTCGCGTTGCGCGAGGACTACACGGTTGCGTCCTCCTACGCGCGAGCGCTGACGCCGGACGCCCGGGCCTCCGCGCCCGAGCCCATGGAGATTGATGCCATCGAAGCCGAGTCGAGGTCGCGGTCGACCTCGACTGCACGTGGTCCACGTTTCAGCAACGACAACCGTCCGCGCGACGGTCGTCAACTGGTCTGCTACCGCTGTCGCAAGTCTGGCCATCGCGCAGCGGTGTGTCGCGCGCCAGCTCCAGTCCTGGCAAGCGCTGAAGTCGTCGGCGAAGCCGACGATACGTTCCCGACCGCTCTTCCAAAAAACGGTCGGGACCAATAGGTGCGGGGCGCCCTACTGGCTGGAACGGAGGTCCTGGTCCCCCGGTGGCAACCGGTCCTCCTAGCCCCCCCGTGCTTTACGCACACTTCAATGCCACCACCACGAACGGCGACTCGAGACTAATCCTCATCAGTCTCCACGTCGCCGGCGCGGAGCGGACGCTCCGCGCGTTGCTTGACTCCGGGGCGACGAACAACTTCATTCGTGACGATTGCCTCGCTCCCCTTCCGTCGCATGTGCGCGTGCGGGAAGGACCGGGCGAGATCGTCGTGAAGTTGGCTGACGGCAAGCCCCACCGCGCCCCGCGGCGGGCTGTGTCGTTGGCGTATGCCTTCGACGGCTTCTCCACCAACGACGACTTCTTGGTGATCGAGCTGAACTACGCCTTCGACTGCATCTTGGGGATGCCGTGGCTCGCTCGCTACCAGCCGGAGATCAACTGGTTAGCCCGTTCAGTTCGCAGACGTGTCGGCTACGACGTCAGTGAGGTGTTCCCTCACCTACTCGTCGCCCCGTCGTGTCACGTCGCAGTCGTGGATCGGACATCCACGACACAGTCCCCACCACAAGAGAGCGATGGCCGTCGCTGTGTGGAGTGCGCGGCCTCCGTCATTGGTCCAGTCAGCAACCCGCCCTCGCGAGCGCGCGAGGGCCTGAAGAAGAACACGGTCAAGCAGTGACTCCCGTACGAGAACTACGCAGTCGAGCAGGGGCTCCCGCACGTGAAGAACGCGGTAGAGCAGAGACCCCCGCCTGTGCAAAACGCGGTCGACCAGAGGTTCCCGCTTGTGAAGAATGCGGTCGAGCAGCGGCTCCCGTTCGCTGATGATTCCGTCGCGCAGCAGGGCCTGCGCGACACCGGCATGGTCGAGACCGAGTTCCCATGCCTAGAGGAGGGTGAAGTGTCATCCAGCGAGACTTCGGCCTCGAGCAGTGGCTCGAGGCGTCTTAGGAAGTCCAAACGCAACCGATCCGGACGCTGCCGTCTGCGCCGGAGGTCTACCGTGGTCGATCAGGCCCCGTCGAGCGAGATCCTCATGCCTAGAGGAGGTGAAGTGTCATCCAGCGAATTCACATCCAGCGAGACTTCGGCCTCGAGCAGTGGCTCGAGGCGTCTTAGGAAGTCCAAACGCAACCGATCCGGACGCTGCCGTCTGCGCCGGAGGTCTACCGTGGTCGATCAGGCCCCGTCGAGCGAGATCCTCATGCCTAGAGGAGGTGAAGTGTCATCCAGCGAATTCACATCCAGCGAGACTTCGGCCTCGAGCAGTGGCTCGAGGCGTCTTAGGAAGTCCAAACGCAACCGATCCGGACGCTGCCGTCTGCGCCGGAGGTCTACCGTGGTCGATCAGGCCCCGTCGAGCGAGATCCTCATGCCTAGAGGAGGTGAAGTGTCATCCAGCGAATTCACATCCAGCGAGACTTCGGCCTCGAGCAGTGGCTCGAGGCGTCTTAGGAAGTCCAAACGCAACCGATCCGGACGCTGCCGTCTGCGCCGGAGGTCTACCGTGGTCGATCAGGCCCCGTCGAGCGAGATCCTCATGCCTAGAGGAGGTGAAGTGTCATCCAGCGAATTCACATCCAGCGAGACTTCGGCCTCGAGCAGTGGCTCGAGGCGACTGAGGAAGTCCAAGCGCAACCGATCCGGACGCCGCCGTCTGCGCCGGAGGTCTACCGCAGTCGATCCGACTCCGTCGAGCGAGATCCTCAACGTCGTCGAGTATTCGGAGGGTTCTCCGAACCAGGTTCGCGCGATCGAGGTGGCGAATCCTCCCACCGATGCGGCGACCATCACGCGGCTTCCAGGCCTCTCCTGGAAGCATTTCCTGCGCGACCTGAAGGCCGGTGAGATCGAACAAGTCTGTCTCCTCACCGGCTCCGACCAACTCGACGTGCTTGCCAATGCAGTCAGCAACGACTCCTCGTCGTCGCGACCGAAGGCGGCTGAGCCGAAGTCCGTTCGCGAGGCACGCTTCGCTGCACAGTCTTGGCAAGCCCTCCAAGACTCGAACAACCCCGTCTACTCGCTTACACGCGAGTTCGAAGACATCTTCCCCGAGAAGATTCCGGCGGAACTTCCTGCTGAGCGAGGCGTCCGGCACGAGATCGACCTCGTACCCGGGTCGAAGTACTGCGTGACGCGGCAGTGGCCGCGGGATCAGGTCCAGGCCATCGACGAATTCTTCGAAGGCCGCCGCAAGGCTGGCCACGTGCGAGAGAGCATCTCTCCGCACTCAAGTCCGACGTTCTGTGTGAAGAAGGCGACTGGCGGGTGGCGCATCGTCGACGCGTTCAATAAGTTGAACGACGCCACCATCCTTGCGCAGACGCCTATACCCCGGAAGGACATGGTTCTCGACACCATGTCAGGCAGTGTCATCTACAGCGCGATCGATCTGACAGACGGCTTCTATCAGATCCTGATGAGATAGAGCGACATTCCTCTCACGGCCGTCAGCACTCCCAGCGGCATGCTCTGGGAGTAGCTCGTGATGCCGCAGGGTTTGAAGAATGCGCCGGCCATCTTCAACAGAATGGTTTCGCATGTGCTGCGTCCGCTCCGTGCTTTTGCACCGAGCTACTTCGACGACATCTTTGAGCACAGCCGCGCTGAGGACGATCTCAGCGCCGTCGACGTACATCTCCGGCATCTGCGCAAGGTTTTCGACAAGATGCGCGAGAACAAGTTGTATGTAAACCTCAAGAAGTGTGTACTTAGTGCGCCGGAGATTCCGGTGTTAGGTTGCTACGTCAGCAAGAGCGGCGTGCGCGCCGACCCTGAGAAGATCTCGTCGATCTGTTCTTGGCCGACGCCCAAGAACCAGACGGAGCTGCGCCAATGGCTGGGTCTCGCGAATTACCTTTACAAGTACACGAAGGATTACGCCGGCCTGATCCAGCCGATGTCTTCACTGCTGAAGAAGGACGTGGCATGGACCTGGCGTCCTGAACACCAGGACGCATTCGACGCCGTGAAGAAGAGCCTCGCGTCTGCGCCTGTCTTGATGCAGCCCGACACGTCAAGACCCTTCCACGTGGTGTGCGACGCAAGCGACTTCGCCATCGGATGCGCCCTCATGCAGTTCGATGCTGAGGGCCGTAAGCGCGTCGTGAGTTATCAGTCACGACAGATGAAGCCGGCGGAGAAGAACTACCCTGTCCACGACAAGGAGCTTCTCGCGATGCGCTACGCTCTGATCAAATTCAGAGTGTACCTCCTCGGCGAGCAGACGTTCGTAGTCTACACGGATCATGCGTCGCTACGGACGGCGATGAAGAGCCCGCATCTCTCTCAACGCATGGCGCGATGGCTCTCGTTCTTTGCCGAGTACAATTTCGTCCTGCATTACAAGCCGGGCAAGAATAAAATTCTTGCCGATGCGCTGTCCAGGCGACCCGATTACGACCCTCGGCGCTTGACGCATCATCAGGATATCCCTGACGACGATGACGATGATGATGACTGCGCGACCTGCGTGACGCTGGGCATCAACGCCACAGTGTCAAGCCCCGTTCTGCCGCTGCGTCAGCAAATTGCTGACGCGTACGAAGAAGACGCCTTCTACGCTGCGATCATCCGGTATCTGCGTAATCCAACGGCAGATACGCTCGCAAAGTTGACGCGTCCAACGCGTGATGCGATCACGCGTTATGATCGCGACGGCGACCTTCTGACGTACGCCATCGACACGTTGGATACGCCGCGTGTCGTCATCCCCGCGGATGACGACCTTCGTGCTCGTTTGGTGCACGAGTACCACGATGCACCCGCCGGCGGTCATCTCGGGCGCGAGAAGACGTTCGCAGCACTCTCTCGCGACTTCTTCTGGCCTCGGATGTACAAGTGGATACGGAAATGGGTCCGTTCCTGTGAGATCTGCCAGCGTGTGAAGCCTGCAGAGTATAAGCAGGCTCCGCTTCGTCCGCTACCCATCGCCACGAGCGCGTGGCGATCTGTCAGCATGGACTTCATCTTCGGCCTTCCACGTGACGCCGAAGGCCGCACCGGTGTTCTCGTCTTTGTGGATCGCTTCAGCAAGATGGTCAATCTTGCTCCAGTCGCAGCAGACGTGACGGCTGACGAATCGGCCGAGTTGTTCCTCGACCTGGTGTTCCGCCACCACGGCCTGCCGGAGTCCATCGTCTCGGATCGTGACCCCCCGTTTCACATCCGCGTTCTGGACGCGGCTGTTTGCGCTGCTGGGCACCTGCTTGCTTATGTCCACGGCGGTCCATCCAGAGACGGATGGGCAAACGAAGCGTGTGAATCGCGTCCTCGAGGACGTATTGCGTAGCTACGCAACGTCTTTCGCCTCTTGGAGCTCCTTCCTGCCGATGGCCGAGTTTGCACTGAACAACTCGACCCACGCGTCGACAGGCCTGACGCCCTTCTTCGTGAACAAAGCGCGGCACCCGCGCGTTCCGGCTCTGCTGGCCGTCCGAAGTTCGAATGCAGCAGCGGTCTCCACTCTTGGTGGGGGAGGAGTGGCACCGACATCGAAGTCGGCGCAGGATTTGAGCGAACCCCCGCTGCCCCAGCCGGCCAAGTCCAACACTCGAGACGCCACAGTCGAGGGCCACGCCCTTCATGGCGTGTCATACGAGGACGTCTTCCCAGTTGACGTGGCTTCGCCCGCCACATCCGCCGTGGCTAACTTCGCCCCGGCAGCAACCCCGACGCCCATCGACTCGGCAGCAGTGTCCGAGTTCCTACTGTATCGTCAAGCCGTCACGCGGTTTGTGCGTGACGCACTCCAAGTCGCTGTGGATCGACAGAAGGCTAATGAACATCGAAGGGGCCGGAAGAACATGTCGTCCTTCCGGCGAGGCGAACGAGTACTTCTATCTACGGAAGGCATCCAAGACACCGCAGTGACGAACTTGGGTGCAAACAAACTCGCGCCACGTTTTATTGGGCCGTTCAAAATTTTGAAGGTTATCGGTGATGCCTACACACTAGACATTCCTACCGCTATGCGACTGCACCCGACGTTTTACGTCGGGCGCCTCAAGCCCTACGTTCCTGCGCCGGAGCCTGAGTCCCCGCAGCCGGCGAGTAGTCGGAGCCGCCCCGCTGCCGACACTGACGCCGAGTCAACCAGAGCCCTTGCTCCTCGCACGAGGACGTCGCCGAACGTGGCGCACCGCACACGATCGACTCCAAGTGACGGAGCCGCTCCATCATCTCGCGCCGACCCTGCTCCGAACGAGTAGCAGCAGCCTCCGCCGCCGCAGCACGATCGCGCGCAGACTCAGCGAGGTTCTGAGCCTCCATCGCTTCGTCCCTCGCCTGGTCGGCCTCTCGCACCATCAACCGGTATTGCTGAGGCGTCAGGTGCGCCGAGGCGTCGGTCCGCTCGGAGCCAAGCGGCGCTGCAGCAGACTCGGTACCAGCGTGATGGGCCGCCGCCGCTTGTGGATGCATCGGGGGCGCGGCGATACGTCTTGGAGCGCTTGGTTGATCACGATGCTCGCGCCAACCGCGAGAGTCCCCCTCGCGGTTCCCCTGGTACTGCGAATACGCGCGCCACTCGACGGCAGGCACCCGAGAAGCACTATCGGGTGCGCTGGCATGGACACTCGCCGGCGGAGGATACGTGGGAACCCGTAGCCGCCTTCTTGAAGACGTACCCGATCTCGTGAGCGACTACGAGGCCTCGCTCGCGCTGGTGAGCGCGAGCGGCTTCGACGCCAGCGCACGTGACCTGGACTTCGAGAGCGACTGCGCGAGCGAGCCCTCTCGCGCGTCTCACGACGCCCGCTGCCACGACTTGCAGCAACTTCAAAATCCCTGCGAGCTCGGACGTAGCGCCCGAGCCAGCGACGCTCATCTTCGCTCAGCGTCCAGCTCATCACTTGACGCTCCCACTCTTCGCTCGTCGGCCTCGGACGATCTTGGCACCTGGCGCAACCTACGACCAGGTGCACGTAGCACAGACGCCGCTCGCGCTGCGCCATCTCGCACACGCGCGTCCGGAGATCTCCAATAGAGCGAGTGCTGCGCGCGGCTTCACGGTCTTCGAGCCACGACGTGTTGGACAAGTCCAGCGGCGTTCCAGCGACGGATGAAGGCGCACCGCGACCGCTGCAGCGCGGCGTGCGTGTAGGCGTTGTTCGTCTTCTCCCCTCGGAGCTGCCGGTAGCGCGTGAAGTACTCCTTCATGACGTCGAGACGATCGGGGTCCTCAGCGCCGTCGAGGCTGTAGAGGTCCCAGGGCTTGAGGTCGCGCTCCATGACGTGGTATGCCGAAGATCCGGCGCTGCCGCCGCCGGACTCGCTTGCCGACGACTTGGTGGATTGCAGAATGAGCACGCAGCGACTCCGCTGCGTGCGCCCGCTGTCCAGTTGGCCGCTTCAATCACCGTCCCGCTTGCGACAGCACTCACCGTGGGTGAGTGCAACTTTGAGAGGGGGGTGATGTAACGGGCTGGTTACGGTTACGTAAGTAGGTAGACAGAGTTATATAAGTAGGTAGGAGCCACATGGCTACATACACAAAAGTAGGTACAGGCACACGGCTAGCGTGTGCACTGTTGTCATTACCTGATTGGATGGAAGTGGGGAGCCAGACCCATTTCAGCCAATCAGGCATCGACTTAGATTTGAGTGGTTCACAAAGAGAACGGGAGCCCCCACCCCCGTTCCATAAATAAACAGAGTTAAATTTGCCCCAAACCTGATACTTGGTTGTACTATTGCGAGCTTCCTCTTGCATCTATAGTGTACGCTAGTGACGGTACTTCTTACCCCGTTACATTCTGTAAATTGCGACACCAAGTTCTCCACGAATTTTCAGCCGTCGTTACGAGAGGTAAAGGACAATGCTTGACTCCAAGTGAACGATGCAATCTTGATTGGATCCGTGACGACAAAACTGCAAATTTAGATTTATGTCTCCGCATCGCCATCGGGATGCCCGTCCAGTGCTTGAAGAAGGTCTGTTTATCTTCGATGTTAGCAAACGGTACGATTGCGCAAGTTGTTGCCATACAACCATCCCCAGAAGGTGTCTCACAAGATTTAGAAGACGACGGTGTTACCTTCAGGACTCACTCCTCTCCATCAGAGATTATTTTCGTGCAAATCCCCGAACACACCGGCCGTGTTTTTGCCCCCGAGCTACCACCCCCGATTCGCCCGTGGAAGGATAATTCCGTCGACGTACAGATGCCTGACAGACAATTCCGTATTCGTATCCAGCAAGTGCCCCTCGTTCCCGCTTTTTCACTAACCACTGAGAAGTGCCAAGGACTGACAGTACATTGAATGGTCTTAGCACCGCTTCGTCACCATACCAGACGCTGTCCGCAGAAGTTATATTTTTACGTCGCGGTAACTCGTGTCACTACCATGTCGGAGTTGTATTTGACGCAGCCGCTTACCTTGCAATACCTAAGCTATTTTACGCCTGATAACGACGTCCTTCCAGAGACTGAAAGGCTTCGCAAAATGGAAACGGCTTAAATTTACTTTGTCGGATGCTAACTTTGAATCTAACCAATTCGATTATTATCCTGCCTATACATTCGTAGGGTTTCCATTCCGAAGTCAACGTGGGCACATACACACTTCGATCGTGTAATCTGAACCATAGTCAAACCCCAACTCTTCCCTGGCTGCTATCTCGCAAATCGCAATAATGCCTGTAATAGGGCCAGGATTGGCCAGTGACCTTTTCAAGGAAAAGGGAAGTTCTCTAGTGTGGACCACACCGGCCGGTGTGGCCCACAAGGACTGAGTGTCACACACCACGATGGGTACTGTGTACTAGGGGTCCTTATATAGAGTATTCACGGTAGACCTCCCCAACGTACTATGTTAAGTTAGGTCGCTCGTACTTAAGGACCACAGTGCATGAGAACCAACCGCTGAGGAAGATCGCAATTTAAACAGGGATTCAGAATGCAGAGTGAAAGCAGTATATAGAACTTTAAGAGTGTTATTAATACAAGACAGTTTTAACTCTAACCTCCAAGTGTACAAGTCTTGTAATGGGCTTACTTAGCCCAATACTTTAGCTTACACGTGAGCGCACGTGTATGAGGAAGCGTAAGGTGTATTTAACTTAGATTAAGTATACTTGTATCCACAAGTATAATTAGATCTAAATAAAGGTACAAATAGTAGCTTTTGCGGTAAAATGAGAACTGAATTGAATGTTAACTGTGGCTTTCCTCCTAAAACTGATATCTATAAAGAGAGGTTCTGCCAACGAGTGGTTGGCAGAAACTCTGACCTAATGCTTGAGTATTACTGGCAGAAAGACCCTGCTTTCTGACCAATAGGACTGCTTCCTAATATGAATGGTGACCACACTGCAATGTGGCCCACCTGAATGTATCCACTTAGTGCGTGTTGCACTAAGGTGAGGTTAGCCGAATGTGTAGCCCCGCTACACCATCCCCCCGTTAGGACTTGATGTGCCGGTCTCGACACATCAATCCAAAGTCTTCTTCGGAGAGAACTTCGTGCTTATTTCGAAATGAGCACGCCAACGACGCAGACTTCCGACGAGCTTGCTGCACCTGCAGCAAGCAACGCGGTCGTCGCTAACACAGCGACGACTGCCACATCTTCAGCCTCTTCGGCGTCCGTCGTCACTTCCACGGTGACGACGTCAAGCTCCCCCAAGCGTACCATCTCGGTTGGGGAGTACCACTAGAGGGCGCGGAGCAAGCCGACCTATGCCAACGAGACCCTCTTTGATGGCATGGAGGATCTCGACATGGAGGAGGGCGAGGAGGAGCAAGGCTCCTCGTCTTCAGGGCCCAATGAAGCAAGCGTGGGGACGCGTCGTCCCCGCGAGGACGACTCGGACGCTTCGAGTTCAAAGCGCTCGCGCAGCGGCAGCGATAGGCCGCTCGCTGATGCCGGAGCTCTGTCTACTCCGCGGGGTGGAGACGACGACGACTCCACTCCGTCTGCGGCTGTGACGTCGCGCACTAATCCGGTGCGCGACCCGTGGATGCCGTCTCCGAGCGAGATCCGATCTCGCTACGGCAACACATCGCCACTGGGGCCGTACGCGTTGTACTCCTGCAGCGCCATCACTGATGACGACGTCACTAAGGAGCTCGACTTTGATCCGGCGACGGATCAAAGACGTGATTATTACATCGGGCTCTTCCACGAGCTCCGATTCTACGGGAACAAGAAGCATTCCCGTAAGAGTAAGCTGACAGAGTGGGAGGCACTCTGTCAAAGCTGGGGCGCATTCGTTGATAACTTCAACCGCGACCCGGCTGGCTACCGCGAGCGAGTCCGCTCTGCGGGTGAGCGCTATGAGCGCTACTCAAAGCGGCCCAAGATCTTGCGGCTGCACGATGGTGCAGTCGAGGCGGGGATTCCGTGCGCAGTGCCGTCTGGCGTTGCGTGCGAGCGCTGCCAAGCTGGGGCAGTGCGGCTGTCCGAACGGGACCTTAACGGGTACACTGGTATTAGTGTGCCTGTGGAGTTGAAGACACTGCGTGAGAAGTTAATCACGCAGTTGTCGTCTGAGAGTGCTGAGGGTGAGCTCAACACCCAGCCGAGGGCTGTAGGCGACTACAGCTCTCGCTCAAGTTTTACGCCCTTCGGCGGAGCTGCTGGTGGCGGGATTCGTACTCCGTCACCATTTCCGGAACGTCGCTCATCAGGACGTTCCGCGGCTCCCACGTATCGTGGTCAGGAGAGTATCCTAACCAACGAATACGAAAATGAACCGGACCTTAGGTCCGGATCTGATGACCAACGATTCGCTGGACAATCCAGCGAGTTTCCCCACGTGCATCTCGCAACGGGGGCGGCGACGGCGGGAAGACGCCACGGACCGTCGCCGGCCGAGATCTGGGATCGTTTGGAGGCGATGGAGCGCATCCAGACGGCTGGGCTCGCCGAGATACGGCAGGAGCTGAAGCTCTTGAAGGCCCGGATCTGTCAGGCTGGACAGACCGCTTCGAATATCCAGGTCGACCTAGGGTCGATCGTTGCGCGTTTGGGGCAACGTGTCTCCGCGCTCGAGACGAGGGTCTCGCCGAGTCACCGGGAGTAGGTGACTCGTGTTGCGAGTAAGGCTTCAGCCGCCCAACATAAAAGGTTGGGTGGAGGCGCATGCTGGACGGTATGTCTAGCGTGTACGCGTTGCCATGCTTCGCCAACACGGTGAATGGCCCGATGAAGCGCGGGGGAAGCTTGCTTGCTCCGAAGTCGGAAACTGCATGTTTAGCTAGGTTCTGTGTAGCTAACAGAACTAATGAACCCACTTTGAATTCATTTGTGTTTCCTCTGTCATTGTTGTCAGTATTCAACTTCTGTCGATCGACAGAAGCTGCAATAGCATCTTGCACAAACCGTATTACGGCTTGGCGGCGCTGGACAAAGTCCATTGCCTTCGAGTTGAACTCCTTGTTCAACCCGTTGTTCTTGTTCACTACAGGCCAGGCCTGTGTGTGGTTGTTGTTGTTGAGAGTGTCTACGCCCAGCGTAGACATTGCGCTCTCGTCGATTGGACTACGCGCAGTCCGTGCGCGTGTCGACACAGCTGACATGTTGCTCGTATCAGCGTGTTCATTCGGTTTGGTTGAAACCGGATACCCTCCCCCACTTAAAGAAGGAGCTACCGCACCGAGTACGCTCGGTACGCGTGGATGCCTCATGGCGTTCACGTAAAACGGTGTGTGTCCTGTCGAGACATGCACCGAGTTGTTGATGGCAAACTCTGCCATCGGCAAGCAGTCGCTCCAGTATTGGAACGAGTGAGCGTAGCTCTTCAGAGCATCAACCAAGACCCGGTTGACGCGCTCGGTTTGTCCGTCGGTCTGCGGTTGATCCGCAGTCGACATCGTCAGCTGTGTGCCAAGAAGTTCAAACACTTCTTGCCAGAAACGCGCTGTGAAGCGCGGATCACGGTCAGACACGATGTCGATCGGCATGCCATGGTGTCTAAACACCATGTCAACAAACAGACGTGCCGTCTGCTTGGCTGTCACTTCGGCTGGTACTGCAGCAAGATGTACCATCTTGCTGAATCGGTCAACAAAGACCACAATACCTGTCCCCCGCTTGTTGTCAGGCGGAAGACCAAACACAAAGTCCATTGAGATGGACTGCCAACACTCCGACGGAGTCGGTAGTGACTGAAGTGGAGCCTGCGAGAAGGGCGCAGGCTTCACGCGCTGGCAAACCTCGCAAGCACGAACGTACTTGCGAACCCACTTGTACTGGTGACTCCAATAGAAGTCACGCGTGAGAAGCAAGTATGTCTTCTCACGACCCTGATGTCCCGACGTAGGGGCATCGTGATACTCGTAAGTGATCCTGAGCTTCAGCTCATGATCGTCCGGCACGACAATGCGATCAGTGTTGTCGTCGACTGCGCTGTAAAGCAGCAGACCATTGTGTACATGATAGCGGTGTACACGTGCACGGAGATGTTTCGCCAGCTTCTGACGAGACTTGTCAGAAGGCGCAGCGAAGTAGTCCAACAACTGCTTCGCATCCGCATCCTTCGTGTATGCGGACCGCACGTCGTCTAACAAAGACGACGAGGGAGTAGACGTCCGGACGACGCCAATTGCATTGGCGTCGGCTTTGTGCATCGCGTAATCAGGTCGACGCGACAACGCGTCGGCCACAACATTCAACCTTCCAGGTTTGTACTCAACCTGGAAGTTGTACTCCGCAAAGAATGAGAGCCATCTTGCCATTCTTTGTGAGATGTGCGGAGACTTGATCGCCGTACGCAATGATGCGTGGTCGGTGTAGACCACAAATGGTCTACTCCCAAGTAGATACACTCGAAACTTCGCGAGTGCATACTTCATGGCAAGGAGTTCCTTGTCATGTACCGGGTAGTTGCGCTCAGCTGGCTTCAGCTGACGCGACTGATAGTAGACCACGCGATCACGTCCCTCGTGATCGTGTTGCATTAGAGCGCATCCGATTGCGAAATCGGACGCGTCACACACGACGTGGAATGGGCGATCTTGGTCGGCCACCGCCAAGATCGGCGCCTCAGTCAAGCCCTGCTTGACTGCATCAAAGGCCTGCTGACAATCAGCAGTCCAAACCCATGCAGCGTCCTTCTTTAGGAGCTGCGACAGCGGGCGAATCTTGCCCGCGTAGTTGCTCACGTACTTGCATAAGTACGTAGCGAGTCCAAGGAACTGCCTCAGTTCCTTGACATTGGAAGGCGTAGGCCATTCATTGATCACTCTGACCTTTCCCGGGTCAGGGCGTACGCCGATCTTCCCTACGAGACACCCAAGGACGGGTATCTCGCTAGCCCCGAAGATACACTTCTTCAGGTTCGCGTAGAGCTTGTGTTTGCGCATGAGCGCAAACAACCTGCGGAGATGTTCCTTGTGCTTCTCCACTTCCGACTTCCCGTCCACAGCACGGCTGTGGATGAACACATCGTCGAAATAGCTCGGTGCGAAGTCGCGCACCGAGTCAACAAGTGCGTGACGCACCTGTTGAACGTTGCAGGGGCATTCTTTAGTCCCTGCGGCATTACAAGCCACTCCCAGAGCATACCGCTCGGAGTGCTCACCGCCGTGAGAGGTATATCGCTCTCACGCATGAGGATCTGATAGAATCCGTCTCTCAGATCCAGAGCACTAAAGATAGTGCTCAAAGCCATCGAATCGATGATCACATCTTTTCGCGGTATCGGCGTCTGCGCCGGTACCGTTGCGTCGTTCAGCTTGTTATAAGCATGAACGATGCGCCACCCGCCCTGTGCCTTCTTGACACAGAACGTAGGCGCGCTGTGCGGGGACTTCGATTCCCGCACTTGCCCAGCCTTGCGACGACTTTCGAAGAAGTCGTCGATCGCCTTCACTTGCTCCCGCGGCAGTGGCCACTGCCGCGTCACGCAATACTTCGTTCCCGGCACGAGATCAGTCTCGTGCTGAACACCCTTGTCCTGCGGCAACTCCGCAGGGGTATCGTCCGGGAGTACGTCTCTGTACTCACGCAAGACCTCGTAGAAGGGGCTCGACCGCAGCGAGTCCCAGCTCTGCTCGTCGAAGCGTTCCTTCTTCGACTTGGTGCTGAGGGCGTCGACGCCCTCAGCGACGAGCTGTTTCAACTCTTCCGCTTCACACTTCATCCTCTCGACATCCGAGAGGATGCAAATCTGCTCGATGCGTCCATCGTGCAGGTCGCGGGCGAAGCGCCTCCAGCTCGTGACTGGAAGCGAAGTCAACTCCGACACCAACGTCGGAGGGTTCTCCAACTTCATCTTCTTATACTGGAGACCAGTATTCGTGCGCGTCAAGACACTCAGTGTCTCGACGGTCGTCTCCAGTTCCTGTGTCTGCCCGGCAGACACTGCGAGTAGCGCCTCGGTCCCTGACCGAGACTTGCGCAGCTTTGCTCGCTTGCGCCGTTCGCTTCTTGTGCGGAACCCAGTTCCGCGCGTCTTGTTTTGTCCGGGCCCGGCCGCGGACAGATCTTCTTTTTGATCGCCGGCGGGTTCAACCCGCGGGCGCACGCAATCAAGCCCTGCTTGGTCGCGTACCGCTTCATCGTGCAGCCCGGCTGCACGCGAGCACGCAAGCATTTCCGGTGCGGGACGTTTGCAACCGTCCGCACTGCCTGCAGCGTCGGCTCCCAGAGCCGGTGCGCTTTCTTTACCTCGACGCCTGATGGCGGAGCGTCTTTCGACGTTTGGGCCAATCGCATCAGCTCCCTGAGCTGACGCGCCCGAGTCACTGTCCTTATTAGTGACTGGCTCCTCTTGTTGAACTTGTGTGTCGACACTAATAGTCGACACGACCGCGTCGCTCTTGACGCTTCGAGAACCTCTCGAATCCGATCGAATCTGAGTCTTCTGATTCGACTCACATTCTCTCCCGACGACTCTCTCAGTCGTCGGTATCCGCGTGGGGTGACCGGAGACAGCCGCGCGTCGCGCAGCCTCTCCTGGTGGGTCGCGTGCACCGCGAGGTGCACGTGCTGCGCCGACAGGGCCATCGCTCACTGTCGCGCCGCTACTCCCGAAGTGCACGATCGTGCGCTTCGTCCAGTCGATCACCGGATCATGCCGTGCAAGCCACGGCATGCCCAACACCATGTCGAACTTATCGTCTAATTCAAGTACGATAAGCTCGTCCACGAACTTCTTCTCTCGATACGAGAAGCGTACGCGTACGACACGCTTCTCGGTTCTAACAACGACACCCGTTGCTAGTCTTACTTCCAATAGACTTCGAGGCATTTCTACCTCCTCGAACTCAAGCCTCGGTAGGCTCTGCAGTCGAACAAAGTTGTTCGACGCACCACAATCCACCAACGCACGAAGAGACTTCTCTCTCTTCGAGTTAACCTTCAGGATGACAAGGTTCGGCCTGTCATCCCGCTTCTTACAGTGAGAGTGACTCTCACTGGGGGCAGCAGTCTTCAATACGGCGTGTCCGATATCGACACGCTCGACTGCATCACCAGCAGGGCGCCCCGCGCCTGCTGGTTGTTCTAGTTTTTTGATTGCCCGTGGCGATACCCGGTATCGTCACGCCGACCCTTGGCCGCCTGCACAGGTGCTGTGCATTCACGGGCGTAGTGGCCGTTGTTTCCACACCGGAAACAGCGGACATTCGTTGGTCCACGACGCTGCTGAGACCCAGCAGCCGTCGCACTCGAGAGGTCCATTGGTTCGGGACCTCCCGTCGGCTTCACCGTCAGTCGCGGCATCGACCGCGGGACGTTCACATGGAGTTTAGCCTGTCGCAGGCTAAACTCTTCTTGCATGGCAAGTGTAATCGCAGACTCGAGAGTACTTGGGTACTCTCGGAAGAGATAGGTCTTCACAGGCCCATCTTTCAGGCCCTTCATGAACATGACGACCTTTGTCGCCTCGTCTATCGGGTTGGTCACGATGTTCGAGACCAAGTACCGCGCCCTTTGAGCGTAAGCATGCACGTCATGCTTGCCCTGTTGCAGGTCGAGGAACTCAGCCCTCGATCTGAACTCATTCTGCGGGGGCTCAAACGCTTGTCTGAGCTCCTCCTTGAACACCTCGTACGTGCTAAAGCACGTAGGGTCAGTGCGTCGGCGTCCGTACGCCCAACTCCTTGCTCGCCCGCCAAGGCATGACATGGCGAACGCAACCTTCGACAACGGGTCGACGATACGTCGAGCCGTAATGGCAGTGTCAACTTCGACAAGCCATCGGAGGAGAGGCTCGCCCTCTCTTCCTACGTAGCTGTTCACGTGGAGTTTCAACGACTCCACGCGCGGTGTGGACGGAGTCGACACCGTAGCGCGAGCAGCGGTCTCGCGCTGTTCCGTCATGATGAAGCCTAGAGCAACACCGTGTTGCTCTGTCGGCGATAGCGTGCGTAGCATCGTCGCTACGGCCGCTTCTCCAATGACCGTCGACAGTCGTTGGAGCGCCTCCCACTCTGGATCCGCCAGATGGAGACAGTCTTCGCGTGCAACATGCGTTGCACTCGTGTTTGGGTTACCAGTGGACATACTCGCGTCCACAGGCAGGTCCTCAGCCCCCGTATCGAATTTCATACGATACGTAACTAGTCGGTCGTTGGACGGACTACAAAGTGCTACCAGGTGTAATGGGCTTACTTAGCCCAATACTTTAGCTTACACGTGAGCGCACGTGTATGAGGAAGCGTAAGGTGTATTTAACTTAGATTAAGTATACTTGTATCCACAAGTATAATTAGATCTAAATAAAGGTACAAACAGTAGCTTTTGCGGTAAAATGAGAACTGAATTGAATGTTAACTGTGGCTTTCCTCCTAAAACTGATATCTATAAAGAGAGGTTCTGCCAACGAGTGGTTGGCAGAAACTCTGACCTAATGCTTGAGTATTACTGGCAGAAAGACCCTGCTTTCTGACCAATAGGACTGCTTCCTAATATGAATGGTGACCACACTGCAATGTGGCCCACCTGAATGTATCCACTTAGTGCGTGTTGCACTAAGGTGAGGTTAGCCGAATGTGTAGCCCCGCTACACACGGGGTCCTCGGCCGGAATATCAGGAACGCTGAGATTCTGTAGCAGGCACCAGCACTCTTGTGCACCCGGGGCCGTGAAACCCGGCAAGAGGAACAAGTTGCCTAGCTCGGACAACTTCTGGTTCCCTCCTGCTACGTCAGACACACTGGTGACGACGGGCGTGAACCCGGTCTGCGCGGTGCCAGGGGCAGCCGAGAGAGTAGCGGTCACTTCGACCCGAGGACGCCCTTGTCGTGGAACGGCAGACGAACCCTCGGTCGACGGTGCGTCGGATGTAGAAGACGCCGGCGAAGACGCTATTACGAGTGCACCCGACGTTCTACGTCGGGCGCCTCAAGAAATACCATGCTGCTGCTATCCCGTCGATGACGAACCCTCCGGCACCGGAGCGTAGAGCGAGAGCCCCTCATGACGCGCAGTCCGCGCCGCAGACTGGCGTGGTTGAGCTGCCGCCTGTGACCCCCCGGAGACATGACTCTCCAGCTCGCGAGTCCGCGCCAGCAGCTCTCGATTTGACTGGCACAGCGCCTCAAGCTCCGTCCGAGCCTGCGCCACTTGGGTCGTCGCCGCCTCAGCCTCCGCCTGAACGTACCATGCACGAATCGCAGTTTGCTCCAGGTCACATTGGGCTACCCAAGCGTACGAGCTACCGCCGCGAGCCGCCCCCGCCGATTGCTGACTCGGCTGGTGATATGCGCTGGATCGTGGATCATATTGTGGCGCACGAGGACCCGCGTCGTGCCACACCTCGTACCCATACCCGTGCGAATAATCTGGCCACGCGCGGGATTCCTGCCGCGCGGCGTTACCGGGTGCGTTGTCTTGGCTTTCCACCGGACGATGATACGCGGGAGCCACGCTCCACTCTCCTCTGGGATGTCCGGGACGTTGTTCGCGAGTAAGAGGACGAGAACGCGACTGTCTCCGACCTTGCGGCGAGCGAGAACGCGATCGACCACGCGCAGGAGGATAAGAGCTCCGACTTGAAGACATTGAGACGCCGGTACTTGGCAATCCAAGCTTGTTCAGCTTCACCGAGCGGCTGCTTGGCGACTTCGCGCTGCCAGTTCTCCTCGGAGAAGTTCCTCGAGCTTCCACAGACGGCGTGGCCTTCACGCACTTGGACGTAGCAGATTCGACCAGCATCCCACGCGTTGGTACACACGCGCGCCCGCAGATCTCGCAGCGAGTAGTTGCCGACCACTTCCACGCAAGCCTCAAGCCACTCGACGAATCTTGTATCCGCCCGAAGCATCCGGTTGCACCGGACGATCATGGCGCACCACGAGCGTTGGAGCGAGTCGTGTGCGACGCCTTCGACACCTTTCCCTCACAGCGCACGGAACCGGCGGAAATAGGCATGCATAGTCGTCAGCGATTCAGGCGACTCAGCCCCCGACAAGTCGTACAGGTTCCATGGCTTCAACTCGCGATCAATCACGCTCAGCTGTGACGGAACCTGCAGCGCTGGCGTGCCTGCACTTACCGCTGTTGGTGCCGTCGAAGTGTTCGTGCCCGAGGTCGTCGCCGAGGTGCCCGAGCTCGCGATCGCCGTCGAGGTCCCGTGTCCGCTGTCGTCGCCCGCTGCATCTTCTCCGTCGCCGTGCAAGTTCGGTTGTGCTCCTGCGAAACGCAGGAGCTGCCGCCTGTGTCCGTCCCGATCATCCCGTTGGCGTAGCGCCAGCGTCGTCTCCCAGTCTTCTCCGATTTGTCTTTGCTTGCACTCACTGTGCGTGAGTGCTGCCTTGAGAGGAGGGCGATGTAATGGGCCCTCCCCATTTACATAAGTAGGTGGTTGTTTTACAGATATTACTTAAGTATGCACAGTCAGCACACGGCTAGCATGTGCTGTCATGTCATCATCTGATTGGCTGAAAGTGGGGGAGTCAGACCCCATTCCAGCCAATCCGCTGCTGACCTGCATTTGAGTGGTTCACATTAGACCACGGGCCACCGCCCTGGTCCCAATAACAAAACAGAGTTGACTTTATTTCGGACTTAATACTTGGTTTCAGTATTACTGAGCACTGGACGCTTCCTCACCGCTACGTGTAAGCTAGTGACGAATACTCACTAGGCCCGTTACACAGACCATTTCAGCCAATTAGGCATCGACTTAGATTTGACGGGTTCACAAAGAGAACGGGAGCCCCCGCTGCCGTTCCATCAATGAACAGAGTTAAATATGCCCCAAATTGGACGACTATTGCGAGCTCCCTCTTGCATTTATAGTGTACGCTAGTGACGGTACTTCTTACCCCGTTACATTTAGCTCCTGACTGACTACCTAATAGTCGATAGGGGAATTTGACCGATGCTATGTCGAACCGGTGCCAGGTCAAAGTGAAAATTTCGACCGAATACCGCTTTTGTCGATCTTTTAGTCTTACGGGTGGATATGCTCTAAGGTGTGAATCCAGAATTTGACCGCTGGATTGTTTGAAAAACGACGAGCGATTTATTCTAAATCAAGCTGGTTTGTCGTGTTCTATAAATGTAATGATAAATAGGCATTATCAGTGTTAAATCTGTTAGTATTAAAAATACAAATTGGAATATATTGTTGTCGGCGTAAAAGGTTTGGATATTTTTAACGACATGTATGTCGGTTTAGCATGTGAAGATTGTTTTATTAAAATTCAAATATGCATGTGTCGATGTTAGGATGAAACCGTTGTAGAAATAGATAGTAGGGTGGACCACAGGAGTCAGTATAGTGGTATTGTGGTAGATACAAATACTGATTATTTAGAATGTAATTCAAATTATTCGAAAATGTATTGTGTAAATACGTTGTTGCTGTTGTAATAAAAGTTCAAGCGATAAACAAAGGAACAGCGACATGTAAAGAAAATACAAAGGATATGAAATATAGAGTATAACGGCATCGTAATGTCAAATATATAAGAATAAAGCATGCGACTCAGCGTATTATTTTAATGGTGGAATTATTTATTAAGTTTTAAACGACGTATACGTTGATTTGGCATGTACTAAATGGTATCAGTACCAATAGATAAAGCGCTAGTATTTTATTTGCCCAAACCGCTATATATTTACAATGGATAATGTAGGGTTTATTTATAGTGTAGGTTTAGTGTGAATTATATGTATAATGTGTAGAGTAAAGAGATATTAGTTAAGAGTAGAAGTTAAAGAGTGTGTAGGAGGTAGAGTTGAAGGTTTGGTGTATAACGGGTGGAGTGAGGAGATATGAGTTAAGAGTAGAAGTTAAAGAGTGTGTAGGAGGTAGAGTTGAAGGTTTGGTGTATAACGGGTGGAGTGAGGAGACATGAGTTAAGAATAGAAATTAAAGAGTGTACAGGAG